>LNAS01000178.1:324-79515 GCA_001630605.1 Pseudogymnoascus pannorum
AAGGACGACCACTATTCTAGGTACCCTGCCAGGGGGAGAAGGGTAGGGAGGGTATGAGTTCCTACGATTTCGGTTGCAGTAAGAGAGTGAGTGTGCGATGAATGAAGATTCCAACTCTCCCGCTCTTTGTACCACCATCACCATCACCATCACCACCACGCACGTTTCCCCCATTCCAACCTCCCCGTTCCTCACCACCCCCCCCCACCTCCCTCCTCTCGCCCCTCACCCCACTCAAAGCTCCTTACGGCATCCCGAAGCGCATATACCAGAACCCCCTTCCATTTCACCGTTATCCCCTCCTTCCGCGGGGCATGGCCGAGGCCCTCTGTGTTCCCACCGGGGAGGTGGAGTCTCAGTTCCTGCAATACTATCCCGTTCCAGCGGAGACGTTGATGTACCGGCTGCGGGAAGGCACGTTTTGGGTGATTCTTGGAGACATCTCTAGGGGGGTGGGATGAGGTATTGATACAGCTTTCCTTGCTTCGTGGGTGGTCGTTGATGCGTCTACCCTGGCCAGGGGAACGGGGGTATCGCACTACCATCCTGTTACTGCTGTACCACCCATCCACAGCGGACTGGGAAGATACACACCATGGTTTGACTTTGGGGACGGAGTTCGGTGTCCTGTCCTGTCTTGTTTTGTCTTACCTTCTTTTTTCTGTTATATGTATATATGTATATATGTCTCGGGTTCTTGCACTTTTTTTGTCGGCGTGGGCGAGGTGCGTGCGTGGGGGGCGGGGGCGGGAGGGGAGTCGGGTTTCCTTGTNGTTGGGGGGAGAAGGAGGGGGAAGAAGAAAAAAGGGGGGGGATGGGAGTCACGTGTGGAAAAGGGGTCACTGAGATTCAGCGGGGATTTTTCATGGCGAAGAACATAGTTTGATATGAGTACATTTCGTGGGCCCCAGATCTAGAAAATATGTATAGAAACCTCCCCCCTTATTAAGGCCCATGTTATATTCAGGGTCAGTCTCATAGACCGGCGACGGGCCGGTCGGTTTTGATATAACCGCTCATTCAGCTCTGTTCCGAAACAGCTATAAGCCTTCTTTCCGACGCGTCTCCGACTTATCCTCCTCACTTCCGTTCTCACTCCCTTCATCTTCCTCTGAGTAGTCACCCCTCTCATATCCTCGAAGTCCTCGGTGTCCGACTCATCGAGGACGGCGCTTCCCCCTTCCTTTCGTCGAAAGTTGTATCCCATTCCGTGAACCAAATATGAGCTCATGTCCCATTCATCTGCTTCCTGAAGAGCAGTCGAGTATAGACTCGATAGGATCGTCGGGACAGTGGAAGGGAACCTGCTCCAGCTGGTTGCCTCTGTTCCCTCCCCTATAAGCGTTCTGTCACTGAAGTAGGCCTTGTTTAGGCCCTGGTTAATTTGCCCTATGTATTTGGGCAGTCTACGTACGGCTCTATGTCGGGCTCTGTGGGCAATTTGCGGCCACCAAAGTCATTTTGCGGCATGACGTGCCTTTCTCTGATATCTTCTGCTCGCTCTTGGTTAGTGGTCTTTCATATTAGTTCTAATGGCTACTTACTGACCGTCAGAAACATTCCATCGCCACTATTGCGGAGGATGTCCTCCTTGTGACCAGTGGGCTATTCATTGTAAGTAATTGCTTGCTAATATGTAGATATAACTCACCCCTTTGAGATGGAGGAGGAGGGGACGTGAAGGCGCCATCGCAATCTTTGACTGGACACTGCCACGTGCCATTCTAGATATTGACGGGAATCGTGAACTGGTTACAGTATATTGAGTGGAGGGCCAATGTCGTTGGACATCACAGCGTCTCACTGTTGGACTCAGGGTGGCCTTGTAACGCGAGGTCACGATCTCTCCTGTCGAATCTATACCCGCAGGTTCCACTTCTGCCGATAGCAGTGAAATCATTCGGGAGGGAGGTAATGCCAGTTCATCGAGGTGAATAAACAAATGTATCTTGATTGAAATTAGTAATGTGGATTGAAAGGGAGAGGGGAACGGACCTACCCTCTGTAAAGCAGATGATAAAACTACAGTTTGTAGAATGCCCAGGGCAGTGTGAACTCAATGGATTGATTTACCCATGGTTGGGTACCATCAAACTCTGTTTCTTGCTTCCCGCCATGCTGGATGTTGCGGATGCCATTGAGGCTTCTTAAGACAAGAACTAGCAATAAGGGCGAATCTTTCTTATTATAGTCCTCCATCGTGGTGGATTTGCGAATCCCATCAAGAACAATACAAGTCCTGCGAATATTGTGCCAACTAGCCACAACCTGGTTCTTGAAATTAATAGTAGGGGTGATGACTTTCCATCTGTATGCTTTGCAGATTTCTCATACCACCCTGGGATGTTATGCGTTCTCTCAATCCCAAAAAAATATTGCTATGGAAGCACAAGTGTCTATAGAGATTTCTCCGAATCAGATACCAATTTCAACTTGTGGGTTTCGTTGTATAGGACAGTCCCAAATAATCATCTATTCCTTTGGAAAATCGTTTTGATGTGACATATCTGAACGAGAAAATGAATATAACGCATCTATGAAACTATAGGATCCTTGTATCCCTTATGCTTAGTCTCATGCGCTAATTGATGAATTGAGTGAAGTCTCATTTGAGACCTTAGATGGGAATTGATTCAACCGCCCTAAATATAAATATTGCCATGAACTGAGACGAGAGATCGAAGGGGTGAACACCAAGGTCCCAATACTTGGGAGCTCAGCAGAGCAAGGCTAACGACGCTCTATTTGAGGCTGAGGGGATTGACATAGAAGTGCTTCCCCTGATAGAAATATCCTAACACCCCGACTGTTTTGTCGATGAGGATCTGAACATCCAGCTCCTCAATGCCAATTCCTTGATCACCAGTAAACGGAGAAAAGACCCTCTGGGGGTGTCCATTGCGTCCTGTAGCTGATATCATAAGTACTAGATCAAACTACAGTAATAGTGGAATCACCGTTCCAGCATTCTGTAGCTCGGATATATGTACGAGGCATTATCGGTCCTCTGACAGAATAAGTCCCTAGTTCTTCATAGAGATGGTTCAGATAGTAAAGGCAGTAGTGGATAACTAAGTAAGACCCGCTACCCCAATCTGATTAATATACGATACCCCAACCCGAAGCTATATGGCGACGAATATCACGATGTATTGGTGCTGGAGTTATGAATATTGTGGGTATACAACCACTCAACAACGAATTTGAATGTAGAGAAGATCAGTTGGGATACATCACTTCCTTCCTTGCTTGCCGACGATTATGGATGTGGTTGGTTTGGGTAAAATTTCTAAATATCATTAGTTGTGACTCTGTTATAAATGTAACTGCGCACTTACCCCATATAAGTCTCACTGGAAACTTTGCCATTGCTCCAGGAACATTTTGATATTGTGTAATGTTGTGCAATATATATATATATATATATATATATGAGAGAGGGGGCGTGAGGTTTCGTAAGATGTATGTATACGGGGCAACGGTGACTCTGGCTCGAAGAACTCAGACTTGAACGTAGGCAAGAGGATTGCAAGAAAGTATAAGTTGAGAAGATACAGACTTGTCGGAATATGTAAAGCCAAGACCCTTATATATAAAGTCTATAAACTGAAGACGATAGCTGAGTTTATGATTGAGTGAAACTGAGATTAGAGGGAAGCGTACGTTGGAAAGGTTGGAACTTATATATATAGAGGCAAAAAATAGTGTGAGAAATGGACACTAACGAGTGAATCTATAGTAAACTAGCCTTCTGGATTAAGAATGGACACAAGATAGTAAAGCGGTAACTTTATATAGACCCAAGGGCGGCAGCTTGGTTGAAAGTTGGATGAAAACGCAGAGGATATCAAACAACTCCGAAAACAATAAACAATAAACCCGACATATGAAAGCAAACCGGAAAAAGTATCATGTGGTTAAATTTGCAGTCGCTGATTGCGAACACGGGGAATTGAGAATTAACGCATATATCACACAAAAAATACCATTCGTAGGCAATCTAGATTGTCGGCCATAGAAGCAAGGACAAAAACAGAAGAGAAACCTACAAACGGTTGTGGGCTCGTGACATGAATACAAACGTTGAAAGGACTGTCTTGCTGTGACATAGTGGTGCAAACGGCCTCAACTCCCATTGTGCTGGAGCGACTTGGAAATGAAATCCCCACATCGATACAAACTCACACCGATCAATAGTTGGTAGTCTCCCCGAAAAGTAGGTTTGGTGGTTAGATGTTATCCTGGTCAGCTACATTTACTGTCCGGCAGAAGTATGAAATCGTCGCTGTATTTTCTTCTTGGTCAAGTTTAGCTATAACTCCGTCGATGTGAGCCGAATGCCCTGTGTCCTGATTTGTGGGTATATGATCCGAAAACGCCTGCAAAATGATATCCCCCATTCCCCAATGCATCCTGATCCCATCATTCTGGCTTTCCCAAACAAGCAAAACGCCCATTTAGACCTACTCCTTAGGCTCCTTGGGCTCCTTCTTCTTGTACTTGCCGCGCTTGCCGCCCACAATCTGCGTATCGGCATCGTCGTCCGCCTCCCCCAGCTCCTCGCCCACCAGATTTTCAACCCCCGTCTTCGTGATCTTGTCGTCGCTCACGTCGACCGCCTTACGCGCGGCATCAATCTCGGCCTTGCGCTCGAACACCTCCTCAATCTTTCCCAGCTTCAGCGGATCCTTACGGCATGCGAACTTGAAGTCCTCGAGCTTGACTTTCTGTCGCCCGGCCAGCTGCGCGGGGCGGTCTGCTTCGAAGCAGAGCTCAATGATGAAGTCGGAAAGCATCTCGTCAAGCACGCGGATTGTGCCGGGGAGGGAATTTGGGACATCGCCGTGGGCGTAGAGGAGCATCTGGACTGGAGGGGGTTAGTATGGGGAGTTCGGCAGGGGTGGGGGAGTACGGACGTTCTTGGTCGGTGAAGTTCTGCTGGCCGCGATTTTTGGCAGCGCGAGCCCGGGGCTCCATGATGAAGTTAGTGTCAAATAATCGCACAAAACTGACACATGTAGAGGTGATTCGATGGTGTACAGAGTAAACTATACAAAATTGCTTACCGCGGTCTTGGTAGGAGGTCGAGGGGCCATAGTGATGACGGCGTCGGTGGGACGATTTTCCGCGTCTCGGTGAATTTGTTATTGCGGGTCCGAGAGACTGAGAGGCCAACTTTGTTGCTCACAACGAGACCTGCCTGGACAGCGGATTAGTTACAAGAAACGGCTTCTCAAGATGGTATGGGAACTTACCTTTGAACGCAGGAATTTGAAGCTGATAAAAAATCTAGACGGCTCTTTTTAACTTCCAGTCTCTGTTGCTGGTGTTCATCCTCCTCATCTGCACAAGCGCGTATGCCCACCAGCTGTTTCCAGGGATTATGGACAGGAATAAGAATGGGTATGTCGCACAAGCTCAGGTTAAAGATTGATAACTAACTATTTCAGTGTCTTGGGTGTCTTCTGGAAATGTGCCCGGATAGGGGAACGACTTAGTCCTTATATAAGTATATGTTGCCTGCTCATGGCTGTAAGTCGCCCTTGCAACCTCCCATGGCTCAAACTGATAGGATAAAGGGCTCTCTTCTCATTGGCAACTAAAGCGACTACGATTAAGAATATTGGCGTTTGGGAATTCACAAGGGAGATATACCATTCTAGTACGGTATCGATGAGCGACTTTCGATGAGAGCATCATAATGTCATAATGAAAACGAAGATATTGTGTATATCAGTGTATACTATCGCCAACGGCCATTGAACTATGTCCATGCTTTGACCGTCATGACAGTACAGATTCGGTCGTGAGTGATGCTTCTGAGTCTTCCCAGATATCTCTGCTCTCCTTCTCCACAGCTTTCATTGCATCGGCGACATCTTGCAGCTTCGCTACCACGTCAAGGACTCCGCCATTAACCCGCTGGAAATACTCGTCATTAGCTTCCCTCCTTTGGCGTGCTAATCGCGTGTCTGCATCCGTTTCCTCATCCAACGTATCATCCACAGGAATGCTTCCAGATACACCACTTGCACTGTTCCTAGCACTCCTTCTTTCCGCTTCATCCCTCCCCTCGCTTGGCAGCATGGAGCCCCGAAATCCCGTAGCACTCCTGTCAATGGTCTCAACTGCATCATCGGCCCCGCTGCGAACCCACGCCTGTGCTAATGCAATCTGTGCACTCCGAAGACTGTCCAAGGCTTTCGTATGTTGGGGACCAAACACCTGCATGCCATTGACCGCGTTGAGCTCGACCTCCTCCAGCGTAGACTGCATCTGAGCCCACAATGCGTCCGTCTTATCCGCCTGTTTCTGGCTCTCAGATTCGATGCGTGGCAATGGACGCGGGATCGTAGAAATGTTCGTTGTATCTCCAAAGCCATCTCCGTTCACACGAGGAACATGCCGCTGGGATCGCTGGCGGGTAAGTGGAATGCGACTTCCATTAGAGGATACTGTCATGGCACTTGTGGTTTGCGCAAGGTTTGAGCCCATCTGAGAGGGCCCCGCCAGTGAGATGTTGGAGGCATTTTGAGATGGTGGTCCCAGAAATAGGGACGGAGGAGGCTCTCTCAATCTGCCTTTATTTGTAGGCGTTTGTGACATGGCGATTCAGCTGCCGTCATGTCATTATTAGTTCACATAGCCCTCACCACTCTATCCTCATAGACGAATTCCATACCTTGGGAGCTTGACGAGGCTGCCAAGCATTCTTGCCTCGCGAAACATCCTTGCCGAGCCAGGCCCCAATTTTTCTTGGGGCACGTGATGCTGAGGAACCGAAACCCTAGTCCCACCACCGAATATTCTTCGCGAAGTTGTATTTCGAGAATCAATCGACAAACGCCAAACCACACCCTCCATTTCTCGCGATCAACACATAAATCGGTATGTAACGCCTGCATATCCCTCATTCCAAAAAGATATTATTACTCGCATCTTCAAATTACTTTCGACCGCCTTCGAGCACCGAAACCCCCCATCGAAATCAGCGAAGAGCCGCACGAAATTGAACATATTAGCTAACATACGACTTGTGCAGCAATCATGGGTAAAGGAAAGCCTCGTGGTCTTAACGCCGCTCGCAAGCTCCAAAACCACCGCCGCGAGCAAAGATGGTCCGATTTGTCCTTTAAGAAGCGCGCACTCGGCACCGCCTTCAAGTCGTCCCCATTCGGTGGCTCTTCCCACGCCAAGGGCATCGTCCTCGAGAAGGTCGGTGTTGAGGCCAAGCAGCCCAACTCCGCCATTCGCAAGTGTGTCAGGGTTCAGCTCATCAAGAACGGAAAGAAGGTCACTGCTTTCGGTATGTTTTCACGGCGATACTCCTAGTGGACGAATAACGGGATGAGTGGAAGACTGACAGATAATTCTAGTCCCCAACGATGGTTGCTTGAACTTCGTCGACGAGAACGACGAGGTCCTGCTTGCTGGTTTCGGTCGTAAGGGCAAGGCCAAGGGAGATATTCCCGGTGTCCGTTTCAAGGTTGTCAAGGTCTCCGGTGTTGGTCTTTCGGCATTGTGGAAGGAGAAGAAGGAGAAGCCGAGATCGTAGATGCTTCCTTGTGCTTGGTACGACAATGGGCAATGGGTGTTATTTTTGCGATACATGGGCTTTACGTGCGCTCGGATTCATGATAGCAATCTAGAGTAGCGAATTGCTACAGAAGGTCACCAAACAAGAGACATTCACGATCATCCGTTGTGTGTTTCATCGCCTGTGTCTTCTGTGAGCAGCGAGCTGGATTGTGATACTGCTAACCGTCGGTTCAGAGCAAGACATGGCTTGTCGTTGATTTCCCAGTGACTACAGCCCTTTACCGTGATATGGACGTCCTTAACCAAGGGCAGTGAAAAATCATTTTTACTCGTCATTTTCTTCTCTTCATCCACTTCATTTTTTCCATCGTTAAGTCAAGGCATCTTCTGCAGTTCTCTGTACCACCCATAGAAGTCCGTCTGTTACAACTTTGGTAGAGCCACCGCCACCTCGCCGCTCTCGATCCAAGGATCACTTATCCACCGCCTGTCTTCGGATGGATGTACGGGGTGTAGCGTTCTAAGGACGGATCTTGAGCAGACAGCCGCCCGTCTTGGGAGGTATGTCGTAATGAGGTGCGACTGTTTCGTTTGAGTTGAACACTGCCGCCCTGTGCGCCACTGGGCGGATGGGGGAACTGGCGATGTTCTTAGTAATGATTCATACATAACCTTCTATAGTCGGGGAGGTTTGAATATAATTTTGCTCTATCCTTACACCTGTTCATGTGGTAGTTACCTCTTGTGTGATTTACATCCTGGGGTCCTCGCAACAAGGTAACTCTGAATCAGCGGGTCTCCTTAGTTCTCAGGTCTAAACTAAATGGTTCGAGCTATATTCACGACCTTAGTTTGAAACTACGAGCTATCTGTGTGTGTGGCTTCACAATGACCATCTCAGGGTCTCTTTAGTGAACCACATCACGGTTTGTGACACAGACCGAATAGCAATGTAATATATAGCACGATTAATGCCCTTCAGCTATTCTTCTCTTTCCCATACTCCCTGTCCATACATACGATTATCCTTCTCATATATCCTCGTTGCAACAACAATCACAGTGGCATATCTCCAAGCGCATCACTTCTAGGCCTCCAAAGGCACAATTCAAAGGTTTTACTTCGAATTCAACATTGTCACAACGAAGGTACTAAAAATGGCTACCCTACCGACACACATCGCTCCTACCCCTTCCTCCCTCGATAGCTTCACAACGGACCTTCTCCTCGCCCTCCACTCTCCTCCAAGCCCCCAATCCAGTCTCACTATAACTCGTGCCTTCACCTTGCTCCTCCGAGCACACAATCTCGAGTCCTACTTTCGAATCACACTCCTACATGAGCATGACTCTCGACAATCACCCGGGAACCAAGTTACATGTTCGGATTTCTCGATGGACGGCTCTGATGCGGGGGGGATGGAGATAGTTCCAGTTGCTTGGGCTGTTAAGGAAGGGATCTTGGTTCCGGTTGAGTTTTTTCCTGTGTTGGGAAGGAGGGGGAGCCTTACTTTTGGAGAGGGTTTCGTGAGAGAGTTTGTGGGGTTGTGGGGGAGTGTGGGCTTGAGGGAGTGGTTGGGCTGAGGTTGGTGCAGTAGAGGGTGGTTTCCAACGGCCAGTTTGGCATTTATACGGCGGTGACGGCGATGATGGGATGGCCAGTGTATGAGAGGAGTGTGGGAGATTATGGAGTCAACTTTGGGATAGAAAGAGCGTGCTGGATTAGCGGGGTGTTTTGTGTGGGATAGCTTTGACGTTATGGACATGAGGCGGTTATGATATCCAGAAGCAAGCTCCACGGCTCATAACTGTGGTTTAAGGAACATAGGAATAGATAGTGCAGACTAAATTCAGCTCACATAACAAAACCTCTATCAAACAATCAGTGCAGTGGACATGAACTGATGTTATAGCGTGGTATTTTAATGCTCGTCTCTACCGGTGGCCCAACCAAACGCCATGCTTTCCCCTCATCCTATACAATGCAATACAGCCATGTAAGGCGTAGAGGACCTAAAGCCGCATTATTTTAAAAAGTCATCAAGCTCTACCGCCGTCTATTCCTCTCGTGGCTCCCTCGGCTCCCTCGGTTGTCCACCTCCACGTCCACCGCGTCCACCTCTCTTTCCGCCCCTTCCTCCACGCTCGCCACGCTCGCCACGCTCGCCTCTCTCACCACCCTCTCCTGCGTTACCGCCTATCGCGTCGGTGCTGCCAAGAGTAATCGCGGCCGTGGCCAGGCGCTGCGAGAGATCGATTTGTGTGCGGATGGTGTTGGTGAGGTAGGAGACGACGAGGATGTCTTGGATATGGTTGTTGAAGTCGCGCTCGATGTCGGCGGCGTCGACCTTTGGTGCTAACGAGAGAGCGTTCATGAGGAACTGGCCCAGGGCGTTGTTTGGCTGGCTCTCCTCATCGAGAACGGACGAGACGTACTCGGAGACGCGTTCTAACAGGTCCAGAGTGTGCTCGATCGCTCGCTCGAGGCTCTCGGCGTCTGTGACGACTGGTGCAGCGCGGGAATCGACGTCCTTCGCACCGGAGATCAGCTCAAGGCCGCTCTTCTCTGCCTCGCCGTATCGGATCTCGTATGGGACGGGGATGAAAAGGCAGCTCTCTGCCGCACGCTCGGCATTCACGCCTACGGGTGCACTGATGTACGCCTTGGCCTCGATCTCCTTGCCTGCCTCTGTTGAGACGGTCAAGTGGACGGCCGGGTGTGGGAAGGTGCCAGTCTCGGAGCTGGCGAAGAAGTTCTGGATCAAAGCGCTGAAGTTGTTAAGCTCGAGACTAGTGGTGTACCATCCCAACAGGACCTCGCGCGGGTTGGCCTTCAGCTGCAGCGCAAGCATGTTCTTCTGGTATTCGACATCGACCTCGACCTGCTCCTCCGTCTCGGTGTGGTTGATGGCGAAACAGTTGCGGACCTCGACCTCCATTCCATCTTCGGAGCGAACACCCAAAAGGGCACCAATAACGCGGTTCGATGCCGGGTCGCGGCGTAGGGCGTGATCTAAAATGGAGAAGACGACCTGGGGATTCAGATAAGCATATTTTCAGAGCTGCTCGATATTCACAAACGAACCTGTGGCTGGACGATGACATTGAGCGGGGCGGTGGTGGGTTGAATGCCAACTGCCGTGGGCCCGAGGGGCCTGGCGAGATGGAGAAAGGAATCAGTTGCGACCGCCATATTGTGCGGATGGAATGGATCTGTTGAGATCGTGAATGGGTTAGGCGTGAGGCGTCGTGGGGGATCTCCAAACTCTTTCGACCTCGCCGTCGCCGTACTAGTCAATCTTTTGCTGTGGGTGCCAAGAATTTAAGCCCTGATCGCGCTAAGATAACAACGTGGGATACCAGGCCAGAACGACCCGAGAAGTAACGACTGACGTTAATATTTGAGAACAGACTCCACGAATTTATTTATTATTGAAATATTAATGGGGTTATAAGCAATTCCTTTTCTTTTGATTTAAATAACCTAAGAATCTGGCCAGTAACGGAGAAACTAGAGGCGGCAAGGCTAACATTACTCCATGGGCGGCTGGCTGGCTCTACTCTTCCGACCCCTCCTGTGCTATGTGAGAGTTCAGACTTACCGCTGCTTTCTCCTCGACTAGTCCGTGTATTGGGAAATTATCTCTTCTCCATATTAAAGTTATAAGCCAGTCCTATAGAGAGCATATACGCCTATGAAACCCATTCCATTACTGAATCAACTGACAGACGGCCGATACTTGGAACTAACCCCCCACTTTCACAAGGCAGCATCAGACAAGTACGACGAAATAAGCAAAAATCATAGGATGAAAGTCAGCCTGGTGGTCTCGTGGTGATTATAGTGTTGCCTCGCCTTTGCCGGGCCTTCCCTGTCTTGTATTTCGAGCATCAAGCGTTCCTTCCCTACCTATCATACCAAAGCGATATACCCCGCCCAGATATCGTGTATATATACCCCTCCCCCACCTACTCTTCGTCACCAACCCAAACACTTCCACGCACAACCTGAGTATATACTGCCTCCTAAAGCCCAAGAAAGATTCTTCAAATATCAAGTTCGAATACCATCAACTCAAAATGAACCCAGGATCTTGCCCAAAGTGCGGTGCTGCTGGTGACGGAAGCAAGGCCTGTGGCTCTTGCGGTGCTGTAAGGCTTCCACCCTGTTTCGAGAGGCATGAGCTCCTGCTAACATCGCCACAGAGCTGCCCAAACTAAGAGTATAATCTCTTTCAGTCACTGTCTTTCCTCCTCGAGAGCGACAAAGTACGAGAAGGCTAGCAGTGATGGCTTTTTGATGTGGTTGCGACGCTAGTCTGTTGGTTGTTTCGTTTTATGCTACACCGGGGCTGGTTGATGAAAACAAGACATGATGATTCGAATGGATGATGCTTTTCTTGTAAATACCTTTCGAGTTTTACAACGCTGATGACCGTGGTATATCACCCATAGTCGATATCCTTTGCAAACAGTGGGAGCTTTGTGAAGCGATCCCATGTGACTTTGTCTGATATGGATGTGGTTTGAAATTTTGAAAAGCCCACTTATCGAGTAAAACCGACTATTCCCTATGCCATACCTTAAAAAGATTATATTACTACATGAGGGTAACATGGACACTTCCCATGAACTGCTTGCATCGACCCAAAATGGCATTTTGGCAGGCGCCCACCATAAGACGCTAAGATAAGAAACCGCCAGGGACCCCAGCTATCGCCAATAATTTTCTGAGAATCTAATCGCAACGCACCAAGCAAGCTTCCCAACCACATCAGACAATGGCATTTCACGGCAACAGAGGCGGCGCTCGAGGTCGAGGGTCTAGCGCAGGTGGCCGTGGCGGTCGTGGGGGTAGCAGCAGAGGCGGAATGAGAGGAGGAGCCCGTGGCGGAGCGCGCGGTGGAGGAGGAGGCAGGGGTGGTGGTAGAGGCGGCAGAGGTAGAGGCAGAGGGAAGCCGATATTCGACAGTGCGAGGTTAGCGGAGAAGAAGGAGGAGTAAGTTTGGAATCAATTGGTATACTAGTGGTCCTATTGCTAATGACACATAGTGACGAAGAAAGCGACAGCGAGGACTACTCAGACGAGTCGGCTTCTGAAGAGGAAGAGCCCTCGGACGAGGAGATGTCCGACGACGACGAGATTGTCGAGGCTTCGGCGGTGAAGCCTTATGCTGCGCTATTGCAAAGCCTTACAGCAGATTCAGCACCGGCTGCGAAGCGACGCAAGCTTGATACATCGTCTGGCCAACAAGTGGCCCAGGAAAGCGAGGACGAAGAAGAAGAGATCACCAACGTTGACGACGTGGAAGAAGAAGAAGAGGGACCGGAGACTGCAGTGGAAGGCGCACTGGACGAGGATGATGACGAAGATGCTTCCGATCCGTTCGAAGCCAATTTCGCAAATCCGGACAGCAATGTCTTATCTAGGAGACTCAACAACCTGAAGAACGGGATATGGTCGCCGAAAAAGACTGTTGTGAAGAACGTGGGAAGGGCTGTCATTGCCATTCCAGAGAAGGATGCGCCAGAGCATGCCACACTACCTGCGGCAATTAGCAGCCCGTCTGGGCTCGTCTTGAAGAAGAAGCTTATTGACCCAGTCACCAAGCAAAGGGCCTCTTTCGATCCGTTAGAACAGAATATGGCGGCCTCCATTTTCAACTACCGTGATATATTATTCTGCGATAGGACAGCAGCAAACGCTGAGAATCTTCGCCGTTTGACGTGCCTGCACGCTATCAACCACATTTTCAAGTACGCTTCCTACCTAAACATCCCTTGATGCTTACTAACAATTCCCAGGACGAGAGACAAGGTGATCAAAAACAATGCTCGCCTCGCCAAAGAGGAGGGCAACGAAGATCTTGACCTCAGAGATCAAGGTTTTACCAGGCCTAAGGTACTCATGCTCCTGCCGACAAGAGAATCTTGTGTGCGGATGGTGAACATGATCAACAAGTTATGTGAGCCTGAGCAACAAGAAAACAGGAAGCGATTCGACGATTCATACGTCGACAAGGAAGAGAAATTCTCAGATGATAAAACTGAGGATTTCCGAGAATTATTTGCTGGAAACGATGACGACATGTTCCGCCTGGGGCTCAAGTTCACTCGCAAGACCGTGAAGTACTTTTCCCAATTCTACAACTCCGATATCATCCTTGCCAGTCCCCTCGGTCTGCGCATGGCCATCGGCACCGAAGACTCAAAGAAGATCGACCACGACTTCCTCAGCTCGATCGAGCTCGTCATCGTGGACCAGGCCGACGCGCTGCTGATGCAGAACTGGGAGCACGTCGAGTACATCTTCTCACACATGAACATGCAGCCCAAGGAGGCGCACGGGTGTGACTTCTCCCGCGTCCGCAGTTGGTATCTTGATGACGCCGCGCGCTACTTCCGCCAGACCATCGCCCTCTCCGCCTTCAACACCCCCGAGCTGAACGCTCTCTTCCACTCCAAATCCCGCAATTGGCGAGGCAAAGTTCGCATCGGCGCCACTCACCAAGGTGCCCTGCAACAGCTCGGCCTTCGCGTAAAGCAAACATTCTCCCGCATCGACGCACCCTCCATCAGCGCCGAGCCCGACGCTCGCTTTACCTACTTCACATCCGCGCTTGTCCCAGCGCTAATGAGACACAAGCACGACTCCGCTGGGACGCTGCTCTTTATACCCAGCTACCTCGACTTCGTGCGCGTGCGCAACTACTTCTCCTCCTCGCCAACGACGGCTACCCTGTCCTTCGGTTGCATCTCCGAGTACACATCCGTGCGCGAAGTGGCACGCGCGCGATCGCATTTCCTAACTGGACGGCATAGCGTTCTGTTATATACGGAGCGAGCGCATCATTTCCGGCGATATCAGATTCGGGGGGTGCGGAAGGTTGTTATGTATGGGTTGCCTGATAATCCGATCTTTTATAAGGAGATTGTGGGAGGATATCTCGGGAGGAGTGTGCAGGAGGGTAGGCTGGAGGTTGGGGAGGGAAGTGCAAGGGCTGTGTTCAGTAAATGGGATGTCATGAAGTTGGAAAGGGTTGCTGGGACGGAGAGGGTGGAGAAGATGGTTATGGAGAAAGGAGATACGTTTGATTTCCTGTAGAGCGAAGGAGATAGTTGTTTAAATAAATTTGTTGTATAACCTCTGGCAGCACTCGAAGGAACCTTGCAATTTATCATATATATGCTTGAATTCAACTAACGTTGTTATACATTCTCATTCCGTTACGAATCATAGACCCCTCAGCGACGAATTTGACCTCTCGTTAACTGGCGTATATCTCTCCGCCAGCGTCTCCTTGACGGTCTTGCTCAAAGGGGAGGCTGCCTCATATCGTTGCTTCAATGCCCTCTGAACATCCGTCAACCCATCGGCCTCCTCATGTCCCCTGGATGTTCCCAAGGCCTTCTCAACAACCTCTTTGCCATGTGTGACTGTCCTCTTCACTGCATCAACGACGGCTTCTTCCGTAAGTTTCAATCCTTCTGCAACTTCCCCGGCCTTCTTAGCCTCTTTGTGTGCTGCATTTGCCAGGGCAGCCTCAACGCTCTTTTCGGTAAGCGCCAGCCCTTGCTCGATCTCGCGTCCCTTCTCTACACCCTTCCTCCAGGCTTCCCTAGCCACGGGACCCGCGTTCTCAAGGCCGTATTCGGTCTTCTCTCCATAAATGCCCTCCCTCTCGCCAATCTCGTGAGCTGCCTTAGTGCTCCTCTCCAGCTCCCGCTTTGCAGCATGGGCAATAGATTCCTCCTTGAGTCTCAGATGCTCCGCAACTTCATGCGACTTCTCCCTGCCCTTCTTCCACACCTCCTTAGCGGTCGCACTCGCATTCTCCAATCCATGCTCCGTCTTTCCCTCAAACCTCGTTTCCCTCTCGCTTGTCGCACTCAGAGCCCTTGCTGCCGCCCTCTCAGCCGCAACCCTCGTCCCATCAAAGCCCATCTTAGCCCCGTCCCTCACCCTCTCGATCGCCTCCCTAGCAATCGGCCCCGCCTTGTCCTCCGCAAGCTGAATCTCCTCTCTCGACTTCTCCAGCCCCGTCCCCAATGCCTTGGCAACAGCGCCTTCCATACCCTCCTTCATATTGCCCCACTCAGCGCCTTGTACCCAGCGCACTGCGTTCTGGATCTCTGCGTTCCAACGGTCCTTAGCCGTCTCTACGAGCGTCGCGCGGCTTGTGCGTCCGGTCTCCGCGTCGGGGGCGGGATATGCGAGGCTCGGATCGGAGAGGAGTAGTGTGTTGAGGAGGGAGGACTGAGTGCGTAGGTTTGCGCCTTGCGCGTTGCGGTTGCGCTCGTGTGCTAGTACGGTGAGGTAGGCAATTCCGAGAGTAACTGTCACACCGCTGGTCTGGGAGAGGTTGTTAGAATTTTGCTATGAGATTTTACGTAGTGGGGGTTGCAATTGGGGGACCTACGAAGCCAGTGGTAAACCCCATTGTGGCGTTGGAACGGTTGGTATGGGTGGTAGAGCTTGTATATGCGCCAAACGGCCGCTATTTTTTCGCGAGGGCTTTAAATCCTATATAGTAAACCGGTGTGCAATTTTGACTTTCAATTGAGTCTTTGAATCATTGAAGTAGGAGAAATAGAAATGAGTGACGTCGGGATCAATAGCTTGGTAGCTCCCCGGAACCTCGCCAAATTCTCCCGAGCGCCAAGAAAATCGCGGCAGTCCCTCACCCCAATCCCGATATATCGAATACATTTTTTGGCACACGAGCCGCATACCACGCATCCCTCCCAACGCCGTCCTTCGCACCACTCCCCAGCGAGGCCCTGCATCACGCCAATTGGAAGAATATTTGCGAGAACTTGACCTGAGAGGTGGGAAATAATTCGCAATGGCTGGAGGACGCATGAAATACCGCCATCTTGGGCGCACATCAGCACACAGACAGGCACTTCTCCGTAACTTGGTCACCTCTCTCTTCACACACGAATCCATCCAGACGACATGGCCAAAAGCAAAGGAGGCGCAGAGGTTAGCTGAGAAGCTGATTACGCTGGGGAAGAAGAACACAGAGGCCAGCAAGCGGAGAGCGCTTAGCATTTTCTTCGTATGTAGTCTCCTATCCCAAGGGTTGGCTTGAATGGACGTGATGGGACTTCGAAAGACTAATTTCAGATAGACACCACACTCTCTCCTTCCTAAACTCTTTGGACCGCTTCGCGAACGTTACGCCGAACGCCCCGGCGGATACACGAGGGTGCTGCGCATCGAGCCGTTAAAGGGCGATCAGGCGCCATCAGCGATCCTAGAGCTTGTCGATGGACCAAAAGATATGCGCTTTGCGATGACTGCAAGGACACTAGCTAGAATTCAGGAGGCTGGTCAGGAAGTAAATGACATGACGGCGAAGAATATTATGAAGGTTACGCGGTACAGACCGGATGCCGATGGGGACCTCCAGAGGATGGTGGCTGACCTGAGGGATTTGGAGATTGAGGACCCGAAGAGAGAGAAGGGTGTGGAGAAGAGGTGGGGTGGAAAGATTTGAGGGCATTGAGGGAGAAAGATGTACGGCGGATATGTATCAATACTTGAAGGGATTGGTGTATGGCACCTTGTATGTACGGATTAGGGACGGCGTCTATTGTATCGTTTAGATTTCACAGGGAAATTTATACTGTGGATTAACATATCATGGCACATAGTAGTTTATATTCAAGGTGATTTCACAATCTTCCATTTAGTCATAGTAGCAGGGTTATCCGTCATCCCAATAGCCCACCCGAGCCCTTTTGACACCATTCCCTATGCGAGCTCCATCTATGGTACTACCGAACGCCATCATTGACAAGAGATTCGCCTGTGGTCCATTTTAAATTCCAAATTCTTCAGGCAGTTGGTGGTGGCTTAGGGGGCAAGGGGCCCATGTTGCCAAAATGTGGGATATGGTTGTTATTCTGATTCGGGAGAGGAACAGGGTTTTGATTGTTAATTATCCCTTGGTGAATCATGGGCCGCGGTGGCATATGTGGTGATGCGTGGTAGGATGGCAAAGATGCATTAGAGCTCTGGCGACTCATGTTATATCCAACGCCGTTGCCGTATTGCTGGGGGGTATTATAGCCAGTATATTGAAGGTGAGGTGATCCCTGGTGGGGCAAGGGTTGCGGCATCGGGGGCCCATTGTTGCCCGGAACAAATGACTGGGTCTTGGGGTTGAAGGCGTGTCTGTTGAAACTCCCTGGTATTGGGTGCTGGCTTTTAGGGTCGGCGGGGTTGATGGTGCTTGGCAGTTGGCCATATGCGTATGGAATCGTCTGCCCAGCTGGCATGGGCCCGCGAGGTTGGAAGGGTGCTTGATAGCCCATGGATGGCCATGGCCCTGTCTGTTGTGGAGAGTTTTGCATCATGGGGCCGTATGGAGGTACGGATGCACCATGGTTCTGATAATTGGGAGGGCTGGGCCTCGGGAATTGCTATCATGAATGTCAATATCTTGGTCACAAATATATCGTAAGTTGGGCTTACCTGTGGCATCTGGTGGTAAGCTGTAGGCGCGCTTCCAGCAACCATAGAAGGGTGGAAGTGCGGAGGAGTAGGGCCATACTGAGGCGCAGCTGGACCAGAGAATGAATTTTGCAGGACGTTGCTATATTGCGGGGTACCGATGGTTCCCGGCTGCGTAGGTGTCCACGCCTGTGGTTGTTGTGGAGGGAAGAAGGGCGTGTATTGGGACCGGACATCAAAGCTCTCAGAATCTGTACGATGCTTTTTAACCATCTTTCCTCTCTTTGCTTTCCCAGAAACTGAGCTAGATCGCGAGATGTCGTTGCCATCTTCTGTGTCTATATTTATGGTCAATATACAGGTGACAGCAATTGTATGCATCCGCTTGCTTACCTGGAGTTGCATCGCCGCTCTTCTCTGTGTTTCCAAAAATTCTCTCTCGGGCTTTGTTATATGCGGCTTCACGCTCCTCACGAGACAATCTAAAAAATCGTTAATATAGCCAGCTTTGAAAATTACAGATGTATTGATCATACTTCTCTTTTGCAGACAAAGATTTGTCTTTTCCATCACTTCCTGTCTCAGAAGTGGGTTTTGATGGGCTACCCCCGTTGTCACCCCCTCTCCGCATAATTTTCATTGCAGGGACAGTCGGAGGAGGTGTATGCCCAGTAGTAGGGGGATTTGAAATACTCGTGAGTGACTGCGGTAATCGGCAGAATGGCGTCCGGAATATACGGACTGATCCTGCCACAGCATCAAACTGGTGGGTCATATGGTAATAGTCGGCCAATTTGTGGGTTAACATTCTACAAAATGAATTGCAGGGCGGTAGATCGATGAAAGGTTCCCTAGAAGAAGTCGCATTAGTTTGTGCGACAAATAAAATCCAGCCGATGCAGGCTACAATAAATTTCACGTATTAGATTCGTAGAAAATAAACTTACTTCGAATCTTTAACGAATTCTATCACGTCTTGCTCAAGTCGCAACAGAAATATGCGGTCCTTTGGAGATTCCAAAGCTTCTATAAGTTTTTCATCGGGGGTGTGCTTATAGAAAAGGTTGAATCCTTCTGCGGCTGCTACAGGGCTGGCCAGAGGTTTCAAGCTGTGGTCACCAGCTACTGGGGGGCCAGATGAGCCGCTTTGAGGGGTCATAATTCCTTGAGTGCGTGATTCGAGAACAGGGAGTACAGCCCTTCGGTCTGCAATCTCATGTGTTTGGGCGCGATATGCGCGAGCTATAATTATGTTAGAGAACCTGCACGTAATCGTATGGAATGCAGTCTAGCTTACCAGCAGCTTCTGACCCGATCCGGGAACCAGCTACAATAGAACCACGGCCTGAACACGTATCATCGTCTTCTGCAGCTTTCACACTGGCACTATCATCTGGCCGCAGCGATTCTTTCTCGTCCAAGGCAAATGTTGTTCCAGAGGTAATGCTCTTCCCATCAAGGCTTGGTGGCTTTGTCCCGCCATCCGATCCAGAATCCGTGCGTTGAAAAGGATACTCTGCAGACCCCTCTCCAAATATGTCTCTTTCCTCTCCGTCGGCATCTGTACCTGATCCGTTTACAACCAGGCTTGGAGCTAGGCTAATCGAATTGAATGTGTCCGCCAACTTCTCATCAGCATTCGCCTGTTTATCCGATTTTGTTCCGCCATTGGTTTTTTGTAGTCTCAAACTACCCGTGGCATCCTTGCTACTACTTTCATTTGCCTCTGACAAAGCAGCCTTTCGTGCGGGGTTCGCCGCCGCCATTTTGGCATAGGACAATGCAGTATTCTCCTTTCCCTGGGAAGCAGCAACCTAGTGATAGTTAGTAATTAATCTATCCTATAAACTCGAGCTAAACGATGTCGATTAAAGCATACGATGTCCCCGTGAGGGGTCGCTATGGTATCCAGAGCAGGAATGTTGCAACTCACTTTTGCAAACGACAATTGATTCTCGGCCTTTGGTGGCGCAGCGGCCATAGCGAAGTGAATAACGCGCTACAAGTCTTCAACTAGATGCGTGATATAAAGACACAAGTAGAGCACGTTCGATCCGTAACTTAGTGAATGAGTGCGCGGATCGACAGTTTCTCCAGAATTATATTAGGGCAGGATGTGATCGACGTCGCCCGTTTGAAAGGAAAGAAAGCCTGTAGGCATTGTAGGAATCGTAAAACTTTCTTATTTGTAGTTGATCATCCGTTGGCGGAGGGGAGGTGAAGTCAAAGATTGAGGGCTGTCGTTTGCCTTGTGTCTGGCGAGATGGTACAGCGTCGTGCCCCAGTTCTTGAGGTTGAAACGGGCGCCAACACAGTCGTCGAGGCTATCGAGTCCTCCAAACCCTATTAGGCAAATCGTCCCCTTGATGGCCTGATATTCAAAGGTAATTTGTTGGGATAGTTGGAGCAAGCTCAACTTCCCTGTGCATGAACTCCAGGAGGTTAAGGTAATTCTCTTGATCCTGCTCCGTCGAGGCTGTCTTTAGCGCCTGAGATCCCTGCAACGTTTATACGTGTGGTACAGCAACACGAGGCTTTAAGGCAGCCAGCCTTCCCTCCCAGACAGACAGGTCAGAGACATTCACAGCGACTGACGAAAAAGACGAATTGTATTCATGTCAGCTATCGCAAACTTTCAAAATTAAGTCTACGCCGATCAGCTCAACCTTCTCAATGAACTCTTATAGAGGTTCAACTATTGGCGCGCCATCAAAAGCTACACCATCTACCCTTTGCCAGAAATGCTTGAAACGAGGGCATTATAGCTATGAGTGCAAGGCTGTTGCGCAAGAACGTCCATATGTCTCAAGACCTTCGCGCACACAGCAACTGTTCAACCCAAAATTAGTTCCGAAGCTTACGAACGATGCACCCCAAGACTTGTCCGGAAGCAAGAACAAGCAAGACGAACATGCAACAAAGACGAAGCAAGAAGATCGTGGGCGAAAGAGAGATCGCGACAGCCATGATCTTAACAGTCAGAGTGAGCCTAAGAGAGTGAGATCGACTTCATCGAGATCTTCCGTGTCTGTTTCGACAGTATCTACAAATGCAGAAAGGTCACCACCGCCCAGCAAAGACAGAAAACGCGATCAGAGGAAACGGCGTCGCCCGTCTCCCGGCTTCCAAGCCGACGAAGTGCGTTCTTCACGGACTCACAGAAGGAGAGAAGATGGCGAGATCCCGAGTGGCAGAGGTCGGCGAGCAAGCAGGAGTTTGTCCCATAGCAGCTATTCGTCGCTTTCAAGGAGTAGATCCAGGTCACCAAGACGTGATGAATTGAGGGAGAAGCCGCTCAGAGGATATTCACAAAGTCAAACACCACCTCATCAGAAAAGAACCTACTCACCAAAACGAGGTGACGAGCAGTATCAGCCCCCAAGGGGGAGTATGGAGCGCACTGGACCTATCGAGACTACAGGCAGAAGATATGCGAGTCAGGAGACGGAGCATAATGGCCGCAATGACACAAGGACGTATCGTGAAAGCCAAGCAGAAAGGGCACCCCGTAGAAGGTCACGAAGCCCGAGGAACACGCGTGTAGAGCGGTCTCTCAGCCCATTTAGCCAACGGGTGGCTTTAACCAAAGCTTTGGGAAGATAATTAATTAATTTCAACTCTTCCACGGCAGTGTTATTTGCAACAGTGGTGCAATTATACCTTTAGACGCCAGGCCCCCCGTGTAATGTTTCCCCACCAGTAACGCCTGAAAATGCTATGATACATCGCTCGTGAAGTTATACCATCATCTCGTCTTCCTTTTCTCGCTGTTCCTCCAGTTTCTCCTCTTGCTCGCGCAACCTAGCGCCCTCTACAAGTGCGATGCCTTCCATACCAATCTCATCTCCGCCTTGCTCTTCACTCGCGGCTGCTGCAGCTGCGACAGCTCCGGCGCCAGTCTTATCCCCAGCACTTTTCTGTGCCTGCCCAATTCTCTCTTTGACAAGCGCTGCAATCGCATTGTCGGTTCGTACATTAAGGATCTCCAACTTCTTGTCCAGGTCGCGCTTCAGATCCCAGTTAGGTTTCTTGGGCTGTAGTTTGAATATATCAACGCCCTTGTCATCTTGCTCCTCCTCCTGTGCTTTCTTGCGTATCTCGGCCTCAACCTCTGCTGCTTGCTGCTCGAGGGTATCCTTCTCCAGAGATTGTGTAGGTGGCGCTTCAAATCCAAGCTTCGGTCCTCTGGTTTCCGGATCGTAGTTACGACCTGACAGATGAAGTTTCGAGACGTCTGGTGAGCCTGGCGGTGAGCGTCGTGGTGATGCTGGGGCTGCGTCTTCATCGCTGGGCTGTTTGCGCTTCAAAGATTTGAGCTTTGCGAGGCGCGATTTGCGCTCATCGGCCGCAGCGCCAAGTGAGCTATGTGCAGCAGACATGGTATGGACTATTAAGTGATCCTGTCCCTTTGCTTTATGTCGCGTTAGGTGGGTTGTGGTTTTGGATTTATTTTGGAGTGAGAGCCTCAAGGTTCCGAGCCGCCCCAATCGCGGCGCGGAAACCTTAAATTCTGCCACCGACGTCCCTTGAATTTCTAGGCTCGTTTTATTGCTGGCTCAACTCAACCGGCAATACGAATCAACACCGGGAAACTCACAGCGAACTCTTTACGAAAATGGAATGATGCTTTGTCGCTCAATATTTTATGCCAGCCAGAATCCGTCATAGCCCATTGGGGGCAGGCTTGTCGCTAGCTGATCTTAACATCCTTCCGTTCCTTGCACCGCGACTCTTGCAAGCATGGCCAAGAAGCCGTCGAGGACAGAGGACCCAAAGCACTGCCAGTGCAAGATTAGAGAGTCCCGTTATACAGCCTCTGAACGGCCACGGGCAGTCATCGAGTGCTAGTGCTGCTTCCCGACAAGCACCCCCTTCGGGAGACAAAACAAGCCATCCTCAGCCACCATATGGGCCTTCCTATGAGCGGATCGATGGCCGACGAGGACCAACAATAACGCGGACATCAATAAAGCCGCCAGCCTTATCACCAGTTGATAGTACGGGGCTTTATCCTCAAACGCGTACAGGCGATACTCCTAGTCACAACCAAACCCGCTCCGTCCTCACAGATCTATATCCAGAGGCTACCGACGGAACCCCTTTAAGACAAGAGGAATCCTCCAATCTCACTCACGAAGATGCTACAGCGCCATATTTTAGTGAGACACATCTCAACGTGTTGAACGATTTCTTGAAGGCAAACCGAAAGGACAAAGATGTAGAGGAGAGTAGACAATACCTCGGCCAGCATTGGGATGTTTTCTTTAATGAGAGGCGGGATGAAAACCAAAGGAAGCATAATAGTCATGGCTCGAAACGCTCTCGACAAATCGAATCGATTGCCAACTTCCATCCAAGTATGGACATATACGATTTACGGCTTGAGTGGAAAAGTATACCTCGAAAATACCGGCGGGTTTACTGGCCGGGACTGATGCTGGACATCCTATGCAAGAGACCAGACGATTCCTTGAAATTTCTTGTGGCCACTTTGGCCGACCCGCTTCCGAACAGGGCTTGTATTGAAGATAGTTTGGACTATATCATCGAGTATCACCTATACCGCCAGAGTCATTCGCCTATCTCACCGAGGAACTTCGCTGTGCTTTTTGAGGCGATCAACGATCTACTTACCGGCTTTATATCGAGTAAAATTCGCATATCCAATTATGCTCTATATCATATTTGCAAACATGCGGACCGTTATCAGGCAGAGACTTTGCTTGGAACATTGAGCCGACGAGGCCAGGAAGTCAGTCCAAACCTGCGGCTGCATTTTGTCGACTTTTTAGCAAGACGGGGAGCAACGGATTCGGCAGTGACGTTGCTGACGTCGATGCATCGTGATGGGGTAGTAGACTTCACAGAGCCCCGAGTCACGAGTATCTGCGCGACACTTTTGAGGTGCAGCCAGCAAAACCCAGAAGCAATCTATTCCGAATCGCATATCTATTCACTCTTCCTTGAGTGGGGCATCCGGCCGAGTATTATCTTCTACACTATCCTGGCCCACAATGCCTTTGAGTCTTTGGATCAGGAGACTGCTTGGAATATTTATGATTTGATCATAGAAAACGGCATTGAGCCTTCGAATCACACATACTCGATATTCCTGCATAATGCGAAGTTGCGCGGCGACCAAGAAGCATTAGAGAATATATTAGAAGGCGTTAAGGCGAATAATGTCAGGAACGAGTACGTCGCGACGGACTTGCTACATGCTATGTTGCTTGTCCACGAAAATAAAGCGCGGGGTTTACGCGGAGAAGAAGCCCAAGCCTCGTCTAAATCGCTATTTCAGCGGATGGTGTCGTTATACAGCATATACTTTGAATTGGCTCCCCTCGAAGACTTTGCACCAGAATACTTTACCATGGACGGAAAACTGTCTCCCGATGCCGAAGGTAGACGAATGCACCCTGACCGTGCCACATTATCCCTCATGATGTCGGCTGCTATACGCTGCAGAATCGAACAATCTGAACTACCTCTATTTTATAACCGTTTCAAGGGCCTCGTCGATGCTGGGCATCCTGATTTTGTCAATGTTGCCACCGAAGTTAACGTGTTCGATGCTTTTATCAGGGCAATGGGACAAGACCGAGATACGCTGGCGTTCACGACACAGATTCTAGGGGACATGCTTGGCGCCGAAGCTCGTGGAGTAAAGCTGCAATCTACAGGCATTGAGTCAAATGATCGCAAAAAGATCGTCTACCCAACCGTCCAAACATGGTCTATCCTGGTGCACGCGTTCATGCGGCAAGGTCAGCCCCGCGCTGCCGAGAAACTTGTGACAATGATGAAGAGCCGCGGCGTGGATCCAAACAGGGTCACCTGGAATACTCTTATTACGGGATATTTGCATATGCGGAATATGGCCGGCGCTATGCACTCCTACGAGCGTGCCAGGGAGGAGGGCTGGACAATTGACGAGAGTATTTGTGACAATCTGGGCATACCTAACCACCAGAGGATGCTTGATGAGCAGTCCGAAACCATGCCACGGACGGCAGGGTCGCAGGAGCCTCTAGGTGACTCACAAGAGCGGCCAGACCCTCAGTATTCGTTGTCGTCACCTGAGCGGGTACCCTCTCTGCATCGTGCCGAGTTCCAGACCGGTGAAATGTTGGATTTTATGCTCGGAACTGAGTTAAAAAGAGTCGAGATTGTAGCAAAACTTGCTCGCCTTCTTAAAAGTGCAAAGGGGTCCCCAACCCCGGTACGGGCCGGTATGAGGAGGTCACGTCTTAAAAAGGCTAGGAATGGGTTGAAGAAGCTTGAGGGTCTTGTCGATGACCGTTTGTATGAGTTGGAGGAGGTATCAGAGGTATGAGATGTGTATGTATGTGAATATACTTGTATAATATTATATTGTGGGGTATATATATATCGGGGTCGGTGCCTTCTCAGTTGTATATTTATTTAAATATTTAAAATTCTCCGAGTCTTTTTATTTTTATGATATTTTTATACATCTTGTTTTATTTCAACCGTATTGTTATACAGAATAGAATACCACCTTTATGACGGGTTTACCATATGGAATATATTTTCAACAGTAGAACACTACTCTATCTCCCATCCCTATAGATAAAAAGTTTCATCTGGACGAATTTGAGTCACATAACGATATTCCGTAACTTATTTTCACATGCATCACGCGCACACGCTACGTCATCAGAAGCTGATTTTTTTAACAACAGGACCCTCCAAATTCCGTACAATGCAAGGGAGAATGGTTTCCCTGACTTCTACCCCCCACCTTTTGCTCTCTAGAATTTGTTTTTTGATCATCGAGGCGCAGTCTGGATCAGCTATCAGATATAATTTTGATATGAAAGCTTATATAAAATCTGGGATGGGCGGCTGATGTCCTGAGCGCCGAGTACGGATAAAATATTCGCTGGCCATGCTGGATATAACTGGGGCGAGCCCCTCATGTCTTTGCCCTGCGGAGTAATTGGCGGGTTATTTGAGGCCGGTTGCATTGAAATGTTCGTACCAGGGTACAGCTCCATGCACCTTCCGGTACTTAAGCATCGGCGGGGACTTGCACGAATTTCCACGTTCTTCCGAAGTACCTTCACCTGCAATTTTCTGTAGCGGAGTACACCTTTCCCCGTCTCTCCGACGCCGTTTGGTGCCCGTGCCTGTTTCGGGGCGCAACGATCGACTCATCCACCAAACCTCACCCGGCCACTTACGACACTACCTCAGTATGGTATAAGATATGGCGTGGTCCCCACTGAGACCAGCTCTGAGGCTGTGATCATCAAGGTTTTTTAAAGAGGGGCAATTGTGGTCCTGTTATTCCTTCTATCGCTGCTAATAATCCTACGAGCAGCAGTACGGAGTACTCCATACGTGCGTATGTACTCAATCTCCTGGTCGCCCCCACTATCACGTTCTGTGTTCCAGCGCGACCGAACCTATCGAATTATCACAAAGGGGTCCAGAGCTGACCATATATATAGCTTTTAAACTCGGCTTTCCCTCCCTTGGCCCCTCTTTCCTCGACCAAAAAGGAGACAGGCGACACTACACATCCTTTCCTACCTGGACCGACGTTGGATTGAAAATTGGATAGCCATCCCCAGCATATGGCGAGTCAGTGACGTGTTTGTGGAGACGCAAACTAGAACCGGTTTATACTTCGAATTCCGAATTGGTTCCAAACTTCCCGATAATTGAGCGGGACTTGACCTTTCAACTTCATCCATATAATATATTGCCATAATAATGGCCTTCAGGTCGAGAATCACGAGGGCTGCGGCCTACGGATCTGGAGCTGCTGTCCTCGGTGGCGGTATCCTATACTACACCTACCGCCCACGAAACATCCCCGGACTCGAACCGGCGGCAGTGCTACCGCCTGGAGACCTTCCGCCGAGGTTCCCCAAGGTCAAGTCGAGAGACGAGCAGATTGCCGACCTGAAGAGGAGCGGAGGACAGTTTACGCCTACATCAACAGCAGTCAAGAATGCATTATTAGCTCCGACCGAAGTTGACGAGATTGCCACCGTTACACCCCAAGATGAGGATATCTACGATCTCCTCATTATTGGTGGTGGCGCGACTGGTGCCGGTGTTGCGTTAGACGCGGCAACCCGTGGATTGAAGGTCGCGATTGTCGAGAGAGACGACTTCAGCTCCGGAACTAGCAGTAAGAGTACGAAGCTTGTCCACGGTGGCGTGCGATACTTGGAGAAGGCGTTCTGGGAGATGGATTACAACCAGTACAAATTGGTGAAGGAGGCCCTGCGCGAGCGCAAATACTTCTTGGATACCGCTCCCCATCTGTCGTCGTGGCTCCCAATCATGTTGCCTTTGGACAAGTGGTGGAAGGCACCATACTACTGGGCTGGAACCAAGGCCTACGATCTTTTGGCTGGGTCGGAGGGAATTGAGAGCTCGTACTTCTTGACCAGGAGTAAGGCTCTTGATGCCTTCCCCATGCTGAAGAGGACTGATCTCATTGGCGCGCTGGTCTACTACGATGGCGCGCATAACGATTCGAGAATGAACGTCTCATTGGCTATGACCGCAGCACTGTACGGCGCGACCGTTGTAAACCATCTAGAAGTTACAGGACTGGACAAGGATGCCAATGGTCAGCTCTGCGGAGCTCGTGTCAAGGACGTTGTCCGTGAGAAGGATGGCAAGAAGGCCGAGGAGTTCACTATCAGAGCGAGAGGTATTGTCAACGCAACCGGCCCATTCTGCGACTCCATCCGTAAGATGGACGAGCCCAGCATCAAGGAAATCGTTGCCCCCAGCTCCGGAGTCCACATCGTGCTTCCAGGATACTACAGCCCATCGAACATGGGCTTGATCGACCCCAAGACTTCTGATGGCAGAGTTATCTTCTTCTTGCCTTGGCAGGGAAACACTATCGCCGGAACCACGGATGCCCCCACTGCCATCCAGCAGAACCCCATTGCTGGCGAGGATGAGATTGACTGGATTCTTTCTGAGATCCGTCATTACCTCGCCCCCGACATCAACGTTAGACGTGGTGATGTCCTTGCTGCCTGGTCTGGTATCCGCCCTCTCGTCAAGGACCCCAAGGCGAAGAACACCGAATCCCTCGTCCGTAACCATCTTATCGACATCTCCCCATCTGGCCTCTTGACCTGCGCTGGCGGAAAGTGGACCACTTACCGTCAAATGGCCGAGGAGTGCGTCGATGAAGCCATCACTACCTACAAGCTTAAGCCAACACGCGTTCTAAACGCCCCCAGCGTCAGCGGGAGCACCCAGATCGATGATGGCGCAAGACTGGATGGATCCTGCCAGACCCACCAAGTCAGACTCATTGGCGCCCACGGCTTCTCTAAGACCCTGTTTATCAACCTGATCCAACACTACGGCATCGACACCGACGTTGCGAAGCACCTGACTGGTTCCTACGGTGACAGAGCCTGGACCGTTGCTGCCCTTTCCGAGCCCACCGAGAAGAGATTCCCGGTCCGTGGCAAGAGACTGTCCCCACTCTACCCATTCATCGATGGTGAGATTCGCTACGCCGTCCGACACGAGTATGCCCAGACAGCCGTCGACGTTATCGCTCGCCGAACCCGTCTGGCGTTCCTCAACGCCCAGGCCGCCCTTGAGGCTCTCCCGGAAGTTATTGATGTCATGGCCTCTGAGCTCAACTGGGACAAGAAGCGACAGGAGCTGGAGTGGACAGACAGTGAGTTCCTTACCCCTCAATGATTAGTTATCAGTGATTAGTGATCTAACATGTGCAGGCTTGAAATTCCTCGAGAGCATGGGACTCCCTAAATCGAAGCTTTCGGCTACTCGCAAGGCTGTTGAGGGCGGAAAGCTGGCTTTCAAGGACTCCGTCGAGTATAAGATGTACTCGAGACACGACGTGCCCAGTGAGCCGTTGGTAACCAGCGACAAAGCCGAGTAATAGATCCATGGGTTAGAGCGGAAGTGTACGTCAGGTGTTAGAGAGTTAGATCTTCCGAGTGTATATACTGTGTTAGTAGAGGTAGACTTATGCACTTAATACTCCATGGCAATGGATTAATAGTACCTCGGATATGTCAAGTGGCGCGTTTATATGAAGTTACACCTTGAATAGGTATCGAAGGCGGTTGACAAAACAATCCGGACAGTGTCAAAAGTCGCAAGCGAGAAACAAAGTTCAGTGCAGAGTATTGAGCCCGTTTCTTCATTTATAATTAATTAATTAATTAGGCATTTGAAAGACTAGTGTATTAGTCGTTTCTGATTATATTTTTTTCTCATTCTTCTAGTGGTGATGTAGAGCCATTGGATTGATTGAATTCGCTGTTGTTGCGTCTTCCGACAAGTGTCCGGATTGATTTGTCAACCGCCTTCGTATATAAACCACGTGACTACCAACTGGGTACTGACTACTGAGGGACTGACTAGGTGAACCGGCTCAATCTCTCCCAGCAGATTTTAATGCTTTATTTTTTATTTTGTTCGACATAATTTGTCTCTCCGACACCCCGTCTTGCCGCTAAGGACAAATGCAAGGCATGTGAAGCGAGGCTCCTCAATTATACCCGGCGGTCACGGTTACTTATGGTCGTCCAACCAAGCCTCGGCAATTAACCCAAATTCCCCGCAAAACTAGGACCCCACGTTACCGAAATGGCCATGGCAGATATCAGATTGCCTTAAGCTCATGCTATTTATGTAGGATCGGGGACGCTGTCTGAACGTTTCTGATCATACCATTATATACCATCATAAATAACTATTTACCCTTTAATCCCGACCAAACGATAATACCCCAAACAACCTCTTCCCATCCCCATCACCCCTAAACCGCAATCATGGTCAGAGCCGCCCCCAGCAAGAGATGCTACGTCCTCGGCGTAGGCATGACCAAGTTCATCAAGCCGCGCGGAAAAGTTGACTACACCGAGCTTGGCTTCGAGGCCGGAGTCAAGGCCATGCTCGACGCCCAAATCAGCTACGATGATGTCGACCAAGGCGTCGCATGCTACTGCTACGGCGACTCCACCTGCGGCCAGCGCGTCTTCTACCAATTCGGCATGACCCAAATCCCCATCTACAACGTCAACAACAACTGCTCCACCGGCTCGACCGGCCTCCACATCGGCCGCGACGTCATCTCCCATGGCGGCGCAGACTGCGTCCTCGTCATCGGCTTCGAGAAGATGAACCCCGGCTCCCTACAGAGCTTCTGGAACGACCGCGAGAACCCCACCGGCACAACAGGCATGATGATGGCCGAGACGCGCGGCGTCACCAACGCCCCCGGCGCGGCCCAGATGTTCGGAAACGCTGGCATAGAGTACATGGAGAAGTACGGCGCGTCCAACGACGACTTTGCAGAGATCGCCCGCGTAAACCACGAGCATAGCCAGAGGAACCCTTACTCCCAGTTCCAGCAGGTGTACACGCGCCAGCAGATCCTGGACTCGCCTACCATCTTCGGTCCGCTCACGAAGCTGCAATGCTGCCCTACCTCCGATGGAGGCGCGGCCGCTGTCCTCGTGTCGGAGGAATTCCTCAATTCCCGCCCTCACCTCCGCTCACAGGCTGTTCTCATCGCAGGGCAGTGCCTCGCTACTGACGCGCCTAGCTTGTTCAACAGGAGTTCCATCGACCTGATGGGCTACGATATGAGCAAGACGGCCGCTGAGGTTGCGCTGCGCCAGGCTGGGCGCACCACAGCTGATGTCCAGGTTGTGGAGCTGCACGACTGCTTCTCCGCTAATGAGATGGTCACTATTGACGCTCTTGGGCTGTCTGAGAAGGGCAAGGCGCACGAGCTCGTCCGTAACGGCGATATCACCTACGGCGGGAAATACGTCATTAACCCATCTGGTGGACTCATTTCCAAGGGCCACCCGCTGGGTGCATCCGGTATCGCGCAGTGCGCGGAGCTGGTGTGGCATCTTCGTGGGTGGGCGAACAACCGTTTGGTGCCTGAGGGGACTAAGGTTGCGCTGCAGCATAATCTGGGACTTGGTGGTGCGGCTGTTGTTACTGTGTATGAGCGCGCGGATGGCCAGACTGCGGCTAAGGTCTCGGATGAGGAGATTGGAAAGATTAATGGATTGGGTTATAACCCGGCTGTTGTGGCTAAGGGGTTCACTGCCGCGCAGGCTGCGAAGGTCAGGAGTAAGAACCAGAAGAGCGCGTGGGCCCTTGGGGAGGCTGAGCAGAAGGTTCTGTCCCGCTTTTAGATAAAGTGAGGGGATAGGGGAAAGAGCGGAGTTTTTGTACTTTTTGTATATTTGAAAAAATTGCTAGCCATGCTATGATGAAGTCGATATAATTTATATATATATCAAATTATGAATATTTTAACTATTACGAGATTGTTCTGAGTAGATGCGACTGTATGTTTATAATAGCCAACCCCTTTTATCTCTAATAGCTTCTACGTATTCATCGCTTCGGGAAATACACGAACCCCCTATTCTCCTATAGGATTTTGTCCACCGTCTCTTTTTTCCGTGGGTTTGGCTGAGTCTCCTCTTATTCTGCTGCGTATTATGTTGGCATATACAAAGGAGTTAAGGGGTTGCATACTTCCTATATGTGGCGCATTTTACAACATGGATAGGGCCATTCTTCAACTCAAAAATTTGACTTCCACATACCCTCACTTCTGGAATTACATAAGACTTCCCTTCGACAATCTCATATCATCTTGCTACTACCGTCTGGGTTGACTATAGTGAAGGTACGAGGGGCATCATATCTGTTTTGTCCCAGGTTCGATCTTCTATTGCTCCAGTGCTCATTGTATCAATATATGTCGTAGTTCTATATTTTAACTTCCTATGGTTTAATGCAACCCCTCCGGAGTCTGTATAGACCTCAAACAATGCCTTGTATAAGGTATGCATTTAAGAATAACGGAAGGAGCAAGGGATGAGGAGGCGTGCGGGATGGTAGCCGGGGTAAACATGCGTTTGACATTTCCGCGCCTTAAACATTCTGCCATAGGCCCATCTGTAAACTGTTTCCCGTTGTCCGAGTATGCGCCTATGGGATATCCATATACTTTAAGCACATTCCGTTCCGAACTATCGTAGCATGCTTCCACTGAATTTATTAGGAGCGCGTCTACCCAAACCTTCCGGGTAAGGTACTCGATAATTACCAGAATGTACCGGTGGCCTTCTTCGCTCGGGGGAAAGATGGGGCCAATAACGTCGAAATCGATAAGGTCAAAGGGCTGATGCGAGAGAATTGAGAGAATTGTCTGAGAGGGCTTCATGGGAGTGAGCATTTAGCAAGACTAGCACGAGGCGCAGTGAGCCTTGAGATCCTTCCGTCGTGAGGGCTAATAAAAGTGGCCAAATGCAGCTTGCATATAAATCTAGACGGAGAAGTGGCCATTTTGCTCATGTAGCCTGTTCCAAACGGAGGGACCAATCAGGGAAAAGATCAGAAAGGAAAGTGCATAAAGCTCAATGGGAAGGAGCTACCAGCTAAGAAATTGTAGAAGGAAAGGGCAGAAGGGTAGGGAAAGAGCGACCAACAGCCCTCCTCATTAACCTCGAACACGTTGTCTTGTAAAAACAAGACAATAATTTAAATGGGCCATCTAGATCGTTGTCACTGACACGGAGCAAGTTTAGGACATATTTCTGACGGGAGTAGCAAAACTATAGTATTATCTTATTAATAATAACCCCCAGACTCATTGATTTTTGTTACCGTCTGGCTTACAGGTAAAGGCATAGTGAAAACACAGTAACTACACGTGTATGACCCCACCGCCGTTCCCACATAGAGATAAGTGGCTCATCTTTCTCAATGGCAAGGATGGTTTGAATTTGGTTCTCCATTATGCCCAATTTTTTTTAGGAGGGGCGACGTGGGCACGAACTCTCCGCAAGGTGCATCGATACCTAGTACTGAAGTCCACCCCAGATAAATAGACATAGAAACAAAAGTGCCTCAATACAGCGATTATGCACAAGAGAAAAGAGAGGTGGAGTAGAATACACATATGCAAAAAAAAGGAGGGGTGGTGGAGCAGCGAGCGTGTAATTGGAAAGGGGTAAAATGGGGGTTGAACGTGAATTGGAAAAAAATATAGAATAAAAATATTCAATAATTATCAGCCTTACCGTACATTACTCACCGTATTGCCCATACCACAACTCACATCAGCCATAATATATCACATAACTAGTGCCTCCCCTTAATAGCTCCTTGCGAGGACACTCCTACGAGCCCCTTGGCTCCGAAAATGGCCCAACCCCTTCCTTCCCCGTATTCGCTCTATAAATAAGCGCCTATAAAACATTTCACCCCCTTCTCTAAGGCGTCAAAGATAAGAGATAACGCATAAGATATGCGCCGCATAAAACTACACCTTTCACAGACTCATGAAACAGAACCTACATGAAAACAACACACATCACCTACCAACCTACCTACGCACGCGCCTCGAAAAACTTACCAAACTTCCCTCCTCCCACCTTATTGGCCAATCCAACTCCCATCCAATCACCCACCACCGCCCTCGCAGCCCCCAAACCATATCTAGTTTCACATCTCCCTTCCCAGCAAAGGGGGGATGGGGGACAACAGTCTGGACTCACCACTACTGCATCACATATCCCCTACATCCCCGCCACCACGTGCCCACCCCAATCTCCACGCGCCAGCAAGACACTCACGCAAGGGACAATCACATCTCCCCACGTACCAGTACCTCTCCCCCCCGCCGACGTCATTCCCCCTCCCCCGCGCCAGGAGGACCACTATCCACCCCTACCACACTCTCACAACGCACAGCGCGCAGAACCCGAACCCACGGTCCGCCGTCAACTTAGCGCCCATGCACGAACCTGTAGTCTACCCCCTAGCCCGCCCCCCTGCCGGGCGCGAAGCCGTTGGCCTGCATCGATCGGTGACGTGCATGGAGGCGCCCGGGCTGTTGGGCCAGCGGGGAAGGGGAGGAGGAGGTAGATGCGAGGAAGGAGATGAGATCTCCATGGGCGCGAAGCCGTTGGCCTGGATCTGTCGGCCGGGATCGCGTGCATGGCACGGAGCCGCCGCTGGGGGGGGAAATGACGTGCATGAGCTGGGCGTTACGCCGATGCAGGGACGGGCGCGCGCTCGTTGGCTGGAGGCGGTCCGGGTTCTCGGGATGATAGGGGCGAGGGGTTGGTTGGTGGCGTGGTGGTGGTGGTGGTGCAGATGCGCGGTTGTCTCGGGCGGTTAGGAGGAGCCAGATTGTGAGAGGGTGAGGGGAGGGGGAAGGGCGCGTGGGAGACGGAAATAGATGATGGGAATTTGGAAATGGGGATGCTGATGCTGATGGACAGGATGAGGAGGGCGCGTAGGGGGTGGTTCAGCGCTTCGGGGCGGGAACCGACTGGTTGGGGGCCGGGCGCTTAGGGGGCGTGGTGGGCGGCTATCGTGCGACGGGACGACGACCACCGCGACGACCACCCTATGGTTTGACTGACAGCAAGGGGACAAGTCGCGGCGGTTAGAGAGAGAAAGGAGAGGAGGAGACGTAAAAATAGAAAAGGAGAGATGACGTGAAGGTAAGGAGAGCGCGAGACGGAAATAGATTTTAGATTTTGAGAGGAACAGGAAATATGCAGGTACCGTTTGTTTACGCGCCCACCGTCCCTGGGGAGAGGCACTTAACTGGACCGCATGGTCATCGAGATTGTGAAGGAGGGACAGGGCATTTGTCCTCGCTCAACCAGTGAAAGAGCTGATGTCCATAATTCGCGTCGACTCGGTTTTGATGTGTTGTTCTCATCTACGAGGTAAGCGCTGACCTGACATCGAAGGAAGTCAGTCTCACAGGATGCGTAATCACGTGCCGCCCATCCCATCGAATCCATCCATCCTTCCTTCCTTCCCACATCCCATCGCATCCTCATCCCACCCCAATCCTCCAGCACAAACAGCATTTCTCGCCCCCCTCCATCTCCCCATCCTTCCCTCCACAGCACTACGCACAGGCACGCACGCACCCACCAAGCGCCGGCGTCCACACCGCGGAATCCTCGCGCCCCCTTACATCCCTCCCACCCGCCCCGCCTTGGCAAGCGGCCGAGCGTTTAGGCTGTTCTTTGGGTTTGCTTTCACGCACCCGTCGCGGCGCGCTGCAGTCCGGATGTCTTGGCTGGGCTAGGCACATCCTAGTTACATCCCAGCGCATCCCAGCGCATCCCAGCGCATCCCAGCAGCGTTCAGCAGATTGGCGGTGTTGGGGAAAGGGGACAGGGGGAGCCGGGCAGCGAGGACAGGGGGATGCGAAGGGAAAGGCAATCTGGAGGAGTGGTCCGGACGATGGAGCCGTGATTAGACCGCGCATCTGCGGGTTGGGGAGGGGGAGGGATTAGTTTGTTGACAGGGGGCGCGGGCGGCTGGGGGTTGTGCCGAGGCTTGCGGATTGGGTTGGGTGGGCGGCGGTGAGGTGTGATGCAGGAGGGCAGTGATGGGATTGGGGATTCGGAGTGGACGGGATGCTGATTGATGCGCTGTGTCTGATATACAGTGCCTTCATTTCAGACAACAACTCGCCCGCTCACTAACTCAGCACTACCACCTCACCATCTCCTTCCTTCTCACCACCAAAAAAAAATCAAAAGCTTGTGACGCCCGCGCCCAACCCTGTCGTCTCATCACTACAGTACCCATCCCCTCCGGCACATCACCACCCATGCCCCTGCGCCCTTCCCCTTCTCCCCTGCTGGACCAACAAAAACCACCGCCCATCTCCCACCACCACGACAACGACGCTGCCTCGCGCGCACGCCACAGCACTGCACAATAGAGTGCCATACATACAATACAGCGCATCGCCGCGCAGCAACAGGCAGCAAAGCCATCCAGAAGAAGAAAAACAGCGTCCCCCCCAACCATAAGGCGGAGCAACGCAAACTCCACCAATGCTCACGCGTCTACCGCCGTTCTGCTAATCGTCCCCTCTCATCTTAGAAATATAGTACCCCTCCCCTGCCCCCCCCCTTCTCAGGCTCCTCCCGCCCCCTTCGACGCGCTGGTGGGATAAGCGCAGTTGTGGTGGCAGCGGGTGGGATTTCCCGATAGCCCTACTGCTGTCTGTTCGTTCCAGAGGGAATTTACAGATTGCAGTACCACCTGTTCCCGCTCCCGCTCCACTGCTCTACCTCGCGCTGCTCATCGCATGTCAGGATAGCAAGGAATATCGCGATTTTTGACTTTCCTTTTAACTATCATTTCCCACCTCCCCCTTCTTCTCTCCCTCCCGTGTCAGCACCTCACCTCTCCCTCCCTCCCTTACCGTCGCCGTCGCCGCCGCCTGACTCGCCCTCGCCATCCACCCCCCTCCTCCCCGCGGCGCTACTGTGCGTTAATCACCCTCCCCCTCCGCCCTGCCTGGTTCGTTCCTTGGTCGGGGAGGCGTGATTGGTCAATCATCGGCATATGCACGCCGGGGCACGAGCCGCTTTCACTGACGCGTGGAGGGCGATCGGTGGAGTTTTTCGTGGGTGTACCTTGCTTTGGTGAGGGTGAGATGGCCTTTGGGGGGGGGGGAGCGACAGGAAGATGAGGGAGGGTAGTCTACAAGATTAGAGCTCAGTAGTCCGCGGCGGCGCGGCGCGTGCAGCGTGCGTGCATTTCCTGGCCCGTCACTGGGGGACTGGGGGGCGGGGGGAATTGGGCGTTTCACAGCTATCACTTATCGACTGGGTTTGTTCTCGAAGCATAATCTCTCCTACCGCCCGCCACCGTTTCCCCTCCCCGCCCCGAGCCGTGGTTTTTTTTTTGAAACCGCAGTAAAGTGACAGAGGAACGAAAATGATTTAGAACCAACAATGAATACATGATACGAAGATGCTTGCTCTATTTATAAATCCTGCCCCTGACGTTGGTGGATGTTGGCCTGGCATCTCGATAGTACGTACGTTGGGGGCGATCGGGGAGAGCGAGGTGGGGCAGATCGTGTACGATGGGGGGTGGTAGGGTACTGCAGTACAGTACAGTACAGTATACGCCAATATACTACTGTCGTATACGAAACTTTCAAAAATTCCGTAGAGAGAGGACACACGGATGACAGTAGGGAGGATAGGGGTTCTCCCTCCCTCCCTCCCCAGCCCAGCGCCAGACAAGCCCAGCCCGGGCCGCTGAGGAAACGACATGTCGCGCGCATCGTCAATGCACATGGCTGTGGCGAGGACAAGCTTAGCTCAGGTCAGGTCGGGTCAGGTCATCTCACCTCAGCTCGCGCGGCACGGCGCGGCGCTGGAGATATATCCCCTCTCGTTCAGGTGCCTGCCTCGTTTTAGACATCCTCGAGGTTGTTGCCCCGTTCCTTGTTCCCACTGTCGTCGCGGCTGTTCCTCCTTTCTCCTCCTCCCCTCCATCCACCCCATCCAAACACAGCCCCCAAACCACACACCTCCCCAGCCAGGGGTACCACAATACGTAGAAACGTCCAAAAGCCACACCACCCACACATACCATACCCTGCGCCCCCAAACGGTGCGGTCGGTGCGGCCAGTGCGGCCATCAACGGGGTTCTCAGTCTCGGGGAAGCGAGAGGATGGCCGAGAGGATGGCGTCTGCGTGTCTTGCTGCTTTGGGGGAAGGGAGGGGGAGGCGGCAGTTGGGGTGTGAGTGTGTGTGTGTGGATGGTGGGGATGGTGATGGGAGCGAGGATGGGGTTGCACGTGCGTACGCGCGGTGGTGGTGGATGGGTGTATGTGTGTACGGGGAATACCGCACAGGTATACTCTAGTACTATAGCAGCCCTTTTCTGAGCTCAAGAGTCTCACTATATACCACTGCATACACTACACGCGCACATCTGGTGTACTCTATCACCACACCAACCATACCACAGCCCATCACAGCGCGCCACTACTCTCCGCGGCATGAACAAAGGCCCGAACACTCCACCGGCCACCGGCACTACTCCCTCCCTCCCTCACTCTCACTCACTCACTCACACACACACACAACCGCCCTCCCCTCCTCCAAACCATCCCCAATCAAGGATAACCGCCGCGCCGCATGACGCCCTCTCACATCACCCTATCGCGGGCGGCGGCAGGGTGATGTGGGGCCCCCCCTTCCCACATCCGCATCCGCCGCAGACGAGGGTACGTACTTTTGTTGTTTGTTGTTGGGTGTGTCCTTTTTTGCGGGCTGTCGTCTTGTGCGAAGCGTGCAAGGTATGTATGTGTGTACGTACAGTACACACCTTTTTGTACCTTTTGCGCTGATGGGAGGGGGGTTGGTACTTTCAGGTACGTACACCGTGAGAAGGGTGTGGTTCTCCGAGACGGTGGGAGGGAGGTGCAGGGGGTTGATTGGCAGGGGGTTGGCGTGAGAGGTGAGAGGTGAGAGAGAGGAGATGGGCAGGGGGGAAATCTTCAGTGCATGCTCTGCCCTCTGTGTGGTTATTGATGCTCTTCGATGGAGCGCAGTTTGTAGTGGTGGTGGTGGTATTTGTATTACTGCCATCACCGCCACCGTCATCGAGCAGCGTGTCTTGCCCGTGTCTGTGTCCGCTGGTCACGGAATAGGCTGGGAGTTGTTATGAGAGGAGCGTTTGGAGTGCTTCTGGTGTATCACAGTAGGTTGTCCTACCACCACTGCCAGAAGCGGCCGCAGGAGGAGGAGTAGGAGGAGCACCAACAATTGTACTGTACCAAGAACATCAGTACCAATAAACCAACACCAACATCCACCAACCCCTCCCATCCCCTCATCCATCACTCCTCTTCCCCCAGCGACGCACGCGCGGTACGCGGGATAAGATTAGATAAAAACTATTTTCAGAGACAATTAATGTGATGTGACAACGCCAACCACGCCAACAGCGGTGGTGGATAGGAAGGAATGGGAATTGTGATACCGCCGACGAGAATAGCATCATCACCAACAATGATGACTCGCGCCATGTCCTGTCCTGTCCCCTAATAGCACCAGCAGCCTCATCACATCACATCGTTTCCCCATCCTCACCCCCCCGCCCTGGGTCCATCCGCGCGCGGGTCCGTTCACTCGGGTTTTTTCTTCTTTGGCATGGCATGGGACTCACGATATTACCCACGATCGCTTCAGTAGAGTGTAGTCCGTGTAGTGGTGGTATCAGCGTCTCCAACACCAACCTCAGTCAGTGCGTACGTCCCATCAGTAGCGTAAACCGGAGCACAGCACAGCCGAGACAGCCACTTTCCCTCCCTCTCTCCCTTCCCTTCGTATCAAAGACAAAAGACGCAGACAATAAATATCGACGTGGCATCATTCCAATCCACCGCCACCAGCCTACCTGCGTCTACACACCCCTCGCTTCGTAGTCGGCCGTCGTGTACAGACCACGCATACGGGACGTAGCACTACCCAGGCAGGCGCGGGATAAGAGCGATAGGGGCGCGTGATTGTGGTGTGCTGCGGTGCGATAGGGATGCGTTGCGTGTGCGTTGGTGGGCGTGTGCTGGGCGAGTCGTGCGTGTGCATGCTGCGGTAGGGTGGAGATGGAGTTGTTAGTGGATGGAGGAGAGTGAGCGAGTGGTGATGGGTGCTTGTTGGTTTGTGGATGGAGGGGGAGAGTTGGCGGATGGATGTGCGTGGCAGGGGGGGGGGCGCAGCGACTAACGTACTGACTGGCTGGCAGCGAATGTTGGGTTGAGCGGAGGTAAACCCGGTGATGAGGGGTGGGGGGAACGCGATAGGCGCGGGTGGTGGTGGTTGTGGCTGTGGGTGGTTAGTGGTGTTGGGTGTGTCGGGTCGCTTGGCTTGAGTGGGTGCCTGGGAGAGGGGCGTGTGTGGTTTTTTGGAGAGAAGCGGAGAGTTAGTTAGTCCAGTCTAGTCCACATATAGGTAGATAGGGTTAGTGTGATGTAATTATTACTGTTATCTTGGAGGGTAATTACGACTTTCTCATGGGACTGTGGGATTGGAGAAGTTTTGGTGGTGGTAGTAGCGGTAGTGTTAACAGCGTTAGTTGTGGTTCGGAGTGTTGGTAGTGTGGAGAGGCGGAAATTGGCGCGGGTGCGAACAAAGGCTGGAACTATCGGCTTTCCACACACGAACAGACGCCCCGCCCGCTTGTGTTGGACGGAAAAGGGCTGGACTCGGGGCTTGGGCGGGGCGGACTGGGACTTTTGTGTGTTTCTGTTCTAAGTATAAACAGATTCTAGAGTATGATTCCTGCCGAACTGGTTCTCGGGATAGAACAGACAGGCAGCCAGAGTTGGGAGGGGCTCGGTTTCCCTTTTTTTTTTGTCCGCGCGTAGCTAGCAGCTAGTCGGATGGAGTATCGGAGTGGATGCGGTTTCGTGTTCGCTTCTCTTAGTTCTTTCCCAACAACACCACTGAGGAGGAGAGGATGGATGGATGGATGGATGGATGCCTCGTTGTCCTATTCTGCCCGCCGCCGCTGGCGCTGGCGCTGTCACTGTCGCTCTCAGCCAATAGATTGGGATTCCGCATCGTCTGAACAAAGCCACTGGTTGCACGTTGGTGTGTGCGTGTGTGCGTGCGTGCTTATGAGGGGTAGGTTTGTTGGGAGTGAATGAGAGTTAGTTGCGTGCTGAACGAGGTAGAGTGGCTTTTTCTTTCTTTGTAATATGGTGAATTGGGCAGCGGGTGCCTGGTTGGTTTGCTGGCTGGCTGGCAAATGCGTTTTTTTTTGTTTGTTCGTGGGGGTAATCGTGATTGTTGGTGGGAGAGAGGGAGGGATGGAGACAGGGAGGCAGGGAGTGTGCATGGAAGGATGGCATAGGGCTTGCATGACAGGAGGGTAGAAGGGGGAGGAAGGAATGGAAGTTGTTGGTGTTGGTGGTGGTGGTGAGCATGAGCATGAGCGTTTTGGGATGTAAGAAGGGACGGAGGATCTTTGAAGCCGGTGCTTATATTGTAAGATGTAAAGAGTGAGGAGTGAGGAGTGAGGAGTGAGAGTTAGTAGTAAGAAAAGTCATCCCAGCCGTCTCAGTCATCTCCAATTGTTGTTCTGTATGGTGCATATTACATGCTGGATACTGTAAGAAAGTAGAATAGAGAAGGATAGGCAGTAGAGTTCTGTATATACATATACTTCTTTCAATATTCCACTCTATTATAGTATCTTAGCACACTCGTATAGTGAACCTGATCCAGGCAGCAAACCGACAATGTATTGTATATAGAAATGGAACATGCGCATAGTATAGGATGTCTACTCTATATCGAGGTAGTTATTCTATCTCTGTTACCTCTCTATTGTCTACCCTGTCTACCCTGTCTACCCTGTCTACTTTGTTCACCTTGTTCACCTTGTTCACCTTGTTCACCTTGTTCACCTGTCCACCCCTGTTCACACACACAGCACCACACAGATGTACACAATAGAAGAAACAGTATGTATAGAGTACATCGAATTTATACTGTATCTACACATTATCAGCAGGTACCAACATACATAAAGTACATAAAACTCCGACTAGATTACAATACTACTCTACCTCCAGTAATGTACTTGGTACCATCCATCGTCCAGTGAAAGCGCTAGTGCGGAAGGCCGATTAAGTGGAGCGCCTCGGGATCACACTAATACCACCCTGCCACCTCCCCCCCAGTAACCAGTAACGCCCTAGTAACGCCCTAGTAGCGCCCTAAAAAGTACTCGCCCGTTACTCGCCCACTACTCGCCCAACTGCTGGAATTTCTTACCCGCGCGCGACTCTTTTCTGAAGCGACGACTCTCTCTTTCTATTCCCCCTCTCCATCATCATCAACCCCCCCCCCCTCCCCCTACCTCCTTCCCTTCCCTTCCCCTTCCCCGTTCCCCGTCCGTCGCTTCTACTCCCACCTTCCACGCTTATACGCTACTGTACTACTGTACTGTAACAGCCCAAAAACAATGAAAGTACTCTCGTACTCTATACAACACATTAAAACACTCTAACTGCGCTACACTCAGTCCAGTATTGAACTCCGTTCTCGCCCTAGACTCACTCCCTTCCACTCACTCACTACAAACTCACTCATAGTCACATTGTCCTTCCTCCACTTCCCCAATTCCAACCCCCCCCCCCCCCNATCACTCACCTATCCACCTATCCACCTACCACCTGCCACCCACCACCACCACCACTACCACTACCACCCTCCCATTTTAACGCGCGACAGAGAACCAACTTCCTACACTAAACACCATTATTCTCTCTGTATATTCTATCTTATCTCAAATCAATCAATCAATCAATCAATCCTCTCCAATTGTTACCTATCATCATCGTTACGTTCCCTGTTGCCGCCCATTTCAAACGCTTCTGCCTGGCTTTTTTACCGCGTCGGCAGTCTTGTCGAGAACGAGGCGAGGGCCTATTGCGGGTATTCGAAGCGCCGGCTTACGCTGGGGGCCGCTGGGGCGGGAAAGAAGGTCGACTTCCAGTTCTTGGGTAACACCTCTTGACCCTCGATTACACCCACACACACTCGCTCACTCCCTTAAAACACAAACAACAACCTCATCGTCGTCATACTTGACACCCTGAACGTCTCCATTTATAATAATTCCCTCCTCCTTGTATTGAAACTTTTCTGGAAAAGTTACATACTACACCGCCAGGAATAACCTCTCACTTTACCGGGTCACCCAAGCTTTCTCTTCCTTCGTCGCAGGAAGAAACGCCAGACGGAAGCGTTACGTCGTCAACCTGGGCTGTGCAAAATTGTTTCCCACAGCTAGCCGGACTCCAACAAACGCCTCTCTCTCTCCCTCATACCAAACAATCATCTATTGTTCTTTACGCTGTCGCAGCTCCGAGACAGCGTATCACCAGTTGCCAAGATAGCGTCCTTCACGACAGTCTCCACGACGGCGAAAGAAAGGAGCCCCAGCTCGGTACAGCTGGAGCTTGTGGCCCTCGCTCGCGAGAGCCTACGAGAGACAGGACGCGTTTCGGGAGATCTCACAGACACCATCATCGTGGAGAAACCACAGCGCACCAAGCTGCCCGACCCGACGAGTCCGACTCCTCCGGCAGACCCTGTCACCGACGACAGCGACAACAAGCGTCCACCACACGACGCCGCCGACGCCATGACGGCCGTCGAATCCCAAACGGCGCCGAGTCCGTTCCTCGACACGCCCGCAGATGCACCAACCTCGCGATTCACCGCCGTTAACAACCGTGAGGCATTGCCGTCTGCGCCACCGACGAATAATGGCTCGTCGCGCAGAGCTTCCGAGGATCGGCCTGAGCCACTGGCCCGCACCACCCCACCAGTCCCCGAGAAGCTGACCATCACAACGTCGAACACGCAGAGAGACAATTGGGCCGACACGGTCAATGGCGACAAGGCTGCCGGCAGCCAGAGCGTCCCGCCGCCTCCCACCTTCCCGGATGGCGAATCCTCACATAAGCGCAAGCGGTCCGGCTCTGGAGAACAAGATAGCGCCCAACCGTCCAGCTCAAGTTCGTATCACAAGCACAGTCTGCCCGCATTGAAGCCGAATGAGCAGCAAAAGGGCTCGCCGAATAGCCCGTATCCCGATTCCGCGCAATCGAGCAAGAGAGATACGCAATCGGCAACGCGTGATCCATATGTCACACCTCAAACGCCGTATCCACACTACCCCGAGGAGAGCCGCGAGAACAGCGCCGCGTCGTGGTACTCGCATCAGATCGATAACCGGACCCCTGTGGACGGAGGGCACTCTGCCGTTTCGCAGCAGCACCACATGAGCCCTGATGACCAGCTTCGGGAGGCGCTGCAGCGTGAGAACAACAGCGATGGCCAGGGTAACTACAGCGAGACAAGTCCAGCACAGAACGATCGCGGTGCGCCTTACCGAGGCGAGTATGGGCAGGTGCAGGTGGACCACAAGAAGCGGAAGCGCAATTTCAGCAACAGGACAAAGACCGGCTGCATGACCTGCCGCAAGCGCAAGAAGAAGTGCGACGAGACGAGACCTGAGTGTAAGTCCCCCGATCCATTGTACAACCACGACCTCATCTAATTTATCCTAAAGGTAATAATTGTATGCGTGGTGGGTTTATCTGCAACGGCTACCCGAGCCGTGGCAATTGGCCCAAGACGGAGCAGAAGCAGGGACCCGTCCCTCTGCAGTCCAAAGACGGCTACGATGCAAGCCCAAGCCAGTACCAGCAACCGCCGTACCAGCTACAACAGCAACCTCAGCAGCAGCCTCAGCAACCCAAACGCGAGCCTTTACCATCGTATCGTGGTCAGCAACTGCGTGTTGATCCCCTGCAACCGCCCGCTCGGCCCGTTGGAGCGGATGAAGACCGGAGCGCGTCGACCAACCTCAGCGCATCGGTCGGGAGTCCCGACAAGAGGCTCTCAGCCATCTCGTACACACAAGCTAATACCTTCCCTACACCGGTAAGCGCTGTCAGCCAAAGTAATTACCCCGATCGTCTTTCTCAAATGGATTACCAGCGCATGCCTCCCCTGTTAGACCAAGGTCGCAGCGAGCATGACACTGGGACTCCGCAATCGGCACACTCGATACCGCACTTCAGCATCCTCCATGCCTCGAATACGAATAGCCCGCATCCCCACACGCCGCAATCCACGGCCGCTCAAGACGCCGCACGCCTCGCGCTCTCCCACCCAGCCTCCAACTCGCGTCGCACGCAGAAGGAGGAAATGCTGGCGGGCAACAACTTCTTCCCCTTTGACCGCGAGCTCGTACTGGAGCGTGAGCGTTGTAACGCCGCCTCGTGGCGCTTTAACAACAGCACAAACCCCAACAATGGCAACCTGCCTGAGGACCGCTCGCGCCTCTTCCGCGATATCTTGCAGCCCAAGGAGCTGGCTAGCATGCCGCCGCATCTGGCGTCACCGGTGAATCCGCAAGGGTACGTGGGTGAGCGCTGTGTCGTCGCCGCACCTTTTACGTGCGATTACGGGTATAACATCACGATTGGGCAGGATGTGAGCATCGATCGCAACTGCACTATCCTCGATTGCGCTTCAGTCAAGATAGGAGACCGCTGTGTGATTGGACCGAATGTCAGCATCCTCACCACGACAGTACCGATAGATCCGAAGAAGAGGCTTGGCAGTAAGGGCCCGAATCAGGGGAAGCCGATTGTGATTGAGGAGGACTGCTTCATTGGGGCGAATGTCACGATCTTGCCGGGCAATACGGTCAAGAAGGGTAGTACGGTTGGGGCGTGCTCGGTTGTTACGAGGGTGAGTTTTCTTCTCTTGGTTATTAGTAGGTAAACATCGTACTAACGTGTCATAGGATGTACCGCCGTTCACAGTCGTCAGCGGTAACCCGGCAAGGGTTATGCGCGGTATCTTCCAAGCCCACGACTAAACCCCCCAGTTTGACCCTGAGATCGGTAAGGACACAAAACACACACACACACACACATATATAATACCACAACCCCACCGTCCTATGAAGGCGGGTAATATGCTCAACCCCACCGATCCGCTTCCACCTTTTCCGGCGTTTTATGGCAACTGGCTGGTCCAATCATCACAATAGTCGCATCTCTTTGCACTTCCTCTCGCCACCCGATCCGCTGTTCTCATGCGAGGACGCACTTGTGAAAAAGTAGGCGGGATGGCGAGGGGTAGTTAGCTTATGGGAAAGCTGGAACGGGGGGGGGGGGGGGGNAACCGCTACCCGGCCACCACTACGGCCTGGGAATATGGAGAGGAAAAAGGGGCCAGCGAGAGAGAGAGAGCTGGGAAACCTCGTCTTTTTTTAAACAATTTTTTTACTCCCCTTTTTTTTTACTACTACTGCGCTTTTGTTTATCCTGTGCTGCTATCATGTCATATCTGTGGTCCTTTATTTGCTACTTTTTTATTAGTTCGTCATGTGTGTGTGTGTGTGTTGCTCAAAACCTCGTTTTATTTTTATTTTTACTCTTACGATGTGATGGGGCAGATGGGGAATGGGATTTTTATTTATTTTATATCAGGGATGGGAAGGAATGATATGGGATGGGATGGGATGGGAAGCGATTGGGACGGGAGATGGGGGATGGGATGGGAATGAGAATATGGGGGGATATTGGGGGGATGGATGTACTACAGGGGTCTTAGGGAAATTTTATATCTTAACTTTGCTTTATTTTACTATTTTGCTCTGTTGTCTATTGTTTGTCATTGTTTTTGTTGCTGCCTGCCTGCTTACCCTTGTTACCTATTTGCATTTTTTTTTGGCGGGGGGGGGAGAGGGAGATTGAGAAAAGGAAGAAGTTGGAAAAGGGGTGGCTATAGTCGTTTTTAACTCTACCCTCACCTTACCCCTTTTTACCTACGGGATTCATAAAAAATTGAGAAAAATTCTTATCATCTACGGTTATAGATGGATTTGATTAATGGGGTCTATGCGTGTATGTCTGGTAGCACATCTCCCCCCCCCAACTTCGGTACTACTCGCACCCGGATATACTCATCTCCATATCCACGCCTCGCAACCGCAATCGATGGCATGTGAAGAGTACATAAACTGACCATGCCTCGTTAATATAGAAGTTTTACCTAGCGAACAAAATATCAAAAAAACCCCGAGTCTAGGTAGGATAAGAAGCTGGGACTGGACGAAGATCTGTAAGCTGCTATATTTCACGGTTGTGTTGAGGGTGAAAGTATGAACAGATGGATGGGGGAAGGAAGGTCGGTGGTGAGATGGAGTGCGGTGGTGAGAATGTGTTAATGACGTGCAGGAAGTGACAGTAGTAGAGGCCCGTATTTTTATCGCTGGGGTTATCTTGCTGTCACTACGAACAGTGAAGTTGGCCATCCGTCGTTCAATGGGACCCCTTTAGGAACTATCGATCAAAAACAAATCTATCCGCGCCGGTCGCGACTAAAATCCTTTATTCTCTTCTCTGCTTGTATTGTTAAGTGCATAATTGTACGAACCAGATAAGGTCTGCTCGGTGATAATCATTTGATTTATTATTTACTTTGATACCGGGATATTTGATACAAGATGTGCCCAACTACCTTCTATTTTCCCCTTTTATAACCTCACTCACCCCCCTTCCCCTCATTCCTCCACATCCTGAACGCCCTCCCAAACCCCCCTCCCCCCTCCCTACCTCCCATCTTCCCCTCTCCCACCCCAATCCCATTCTCCGTGCCAACTCCCTCCTCTTCCCCTCCAACACCCTCCCCAACCCCAACAAGAGGCACCATACTAGGCCTCCCATGTGCACACGCAAACGGGAACTTACACGCCCCCAATCTCCTTACCAACGCCTCACACTCCCTCATTTCAAGCACATCATTAAACATCACTGCCCCCCGACAAGCACGCGAATTCAGCATCTCCAGTATCCCTCCCGGGCAGCCCTGCATCCTTGCCACCCAGTCCGGTGTCGTCTCTCCCTCGCCATCCGCACCTCCCAAATCCCTAACTTGACGTAAGACCCCAGCCCCTCCCCTTTCATCAAATCCCCACACCTCGCGTCGGACAAGTTCGATCGCCATCTTCGGGTCCGCGCGGCATCTCTCTGCAATCCCCGGCGGCAAAGCCGTCAGCACCACCTTGTCTATTCCATCCCCTGGTGGCTTTGCAGGTCGTATACAATACAACACGCCCCAATCCGCAAAATGCTGTCGATGGCGCTCCAGTAGCTCCGATTCCGGGCCCGCGACTTCAAACACAATACTCTTCTCCATTCTATCGACACGAACACTAGGGACTAGCTCATCGTGCCCCATCCCGCGTGGTCCTGGTGACGGTAAGGGCGGCAGGCAGAAGTCCGCCATCAGCGCTTCGATGCGACATCGCTCGTCAGCGGCATGCTGGTCGATGATGACGAGCATGTCCTCTCCGTTCACTACGGCGTCCGCAGCCGCTGCTGCTGGCATACGTGCGAGTATGAACTTACGATCAACTTGCGCGATGACCCGAGCGCGCTGGAGTCCAGATTTGGATAGGCGGCCGGTGGAGCTGGTGGCGCTGACTTGGAATGCACGGTCGATGGCTGCTTGGGTACAGGTGTGGTGGTGGCCGTGTAGGATGCTCTGGGTGTGGGTGTCCGTCCAGTCGGGCTCGATTTGAGGGATAGGGGGCTCGGCGGGAGGGAAGACGGGGTTTTTCCAGCTAATGAGGATGCTGTTGAGCCAGTCGCTTGGTGGATGGGCTTGAGTGGGAGAGTCGTGTCTTGTTGATCCGAACTTTGTGTCGAGCGTTCGAAGTCTATGGCTTGTTTCTTGAGTTGGCCTGTCGCTCAGTTTTGGGGTTTTCTGTACCAAGCCAGTGCGCATGTTGACGAAACAGTTTTCTTTTGTAGTTGGGTCTGTCCAAGGTACAATTTCGTCTTTTTCTATACTAGGGGGAGATTCGTTGATAGGCACTTCTTTTTTAGGAGCTACTGTAGGCCGCCTGGTTGACTTTACCACGTCCATGAAAGGCAGCTGGGATACTGTGCCTGATTTGGAAATGAGCGGTGTAATGCTGCGGGCTATATGTTTCTCTATCTTGGAAGAACAAACCTTTCCTGCACCTTTCGTCTCTTTTAAAGCACGTCCAGAAGACTGTATGCCTCTTGCCGCTTGGATTGCATCGCCAGCATTGAATGGTTCTGTCATTGGCAGCTTCGTAAGCGTTGGAACCCTTCCACTTTTGACCCTATGCCAGACATCAAATGGCGATGATGGTCTTGGACTCGAATGCCTCGTCGGAAGCTTGGTGATTGCCCTCTTTTTTGGTGAGACTGCAGGGTCTGTAGCCCGCTGAGGCGTCCCGGGCATATCGTAAATAGCTTTAGCAGAACCTGGTGACCTCATCCGATCCATGTCAACTTCGCTGCTCTCAGCTTTTCGTTTGGACGGCGAGCCAGGAGGTCGGATGAATTTGGGAGTAAAGTTGTTACTTCGGAGAAATTCCACAATGACAGCCTGGAGTAACTTGGTGATGGAAATGAGCGTTTTCTCATCGTCAAAAACATCTTCAACGGGGTCATGGCTGGGCGCAGGACCGTGAATTTCAATCCTCATACAGAACATTGGCCACCTGTCAACTCCCTTTCCAGACCCCTTCAACTCCTTGTTGGTAAAACCGTCGCTCTTATATCGCCTATCCTCTGCTCTCCTCTTCTTCTCTGCCTCATCCAGCTGGGGAAGATCATCCACTATTCCAAACGATGAATTTGCAAAGAGACGATTAACCTCTTCAAATAAGATATTGCGTCCATTTTCGTTGCTCAGAGGGTGTATTCCAAAAGACATGAATTGAATGCCTTTGGTGGGCGCGGGATCAAGTGAGATTCCGCTTCTTATGCTCACTGTAGATGTAGAACCGCTTGCGGATACCCAAGACGACGTGTCTACTGAGGGAATAAAAGATGCCTGCGTGAGAGTACTGCAAATATGTGATATCAGGGCGCGATCATCATCGACATCTCTGGGCTTCGAGCTTATACGTAAAGTCCGCAGCTTAGTATTGCATGAACGTTCTTTTATAGTCACAGAAATAGGACCCTGCCATGCTAATACTAAGGCCGTGACTTCTTTTCGGAGTGAATCCCAGTCTTTTGGATTTCTTGACGACTCTGCATTCTCGATGGCGCGCTGTTTGACCCGGACTGGCATGTCTCCAAACAGGTTCCGCACTGTAACACGGGTGCCATGGTTTAAAGAGAGCAAATGCTGTGTCTCGGGCGCTGGAGTTTGGCGAGATATAACCTGGGACCTGGAAAAGGTTATAGAATTATGCGAGCGGTGCCGCTGGTGATGTGAGGTGATGGACAGCAATGACAGCGCAGCAAGGGAAGCAAGGAAGCTGCCCTGGGTGCCGTGCATCTCAGTGTTACTGGCATATTTGGAGGTATCTATATCAATATTAGAGCTCTGTTGATTACTAAACTGGGTTTCTTACGATGAAGTTTTGCCAACCCGCCACTGGGTTGGAACTCGGCTGGTGCTATACCCAGTCCATCATCTTCGACTGTACAACTACCACGACCATAGTCAACCTGGACATCAATCCTCCGTGCTGAGGCGTCAAGGGAATTCTTCAGTAGCTGAATTATAACCCCATTTACCGATGTGATGGCAACAGATGATTTTATCTGGGCAACAACTTCAGGTGGCAATGGAGCAATAGCAACTGAAGAAGCCATGCCGTTGTTGGAACCTTTTAGTCGCTGTAACGAATGCAATACCAGAGCCGACGGACTATGTTCACTCCTTTTTCAAAAGGCTGGATATGAGCCATCGTATGGAAGGAACGGAGGGCTCAAGTCCGGTTTTGTTTATATGGCAATCATCTCAACAGTAAGACGGAGCAGTTACACAATACCGGCAGACAAGCAATATTTCAACAGAGGAAGTTTAAGCAGTAGACACCGATGAGATCACCAATTCCAAATGACAGCACCCATTGGCAATTTATGCGACGTTGGGCTTTGGGGTTGAGGCTCTGAACAGTTGACAGGCGTCGTGAAATTCTGCCAGCTGTCTTGCCAGGTTGGCTTCACCGCCTTATGTCACATCACGATGACAGGTATGATCACGTGAGAAGAGATACCTGTAACACCAAACAAACTCATAAGAGATCTAGTCAGCCAACGACAACATGAGTGCGCGAAATCTAGGCTGTCATATCGATATCAGCTCCAAGAGCGCCTCAAAGGTATTCTTAGCTCATATTATCTCATGTGAGAGGCTCATGAAACCGATATCTACTGCCTGGACATCGGCTAACAATCCTTCAGGACAGATGAAGTGGACCAATTTTGGCCGGTCTTACCCAGTGACAACACCAAAAACAAATCAACAGGGTCCACAACCCCCTGCCACACTCAGACCCATAGTGGCTTGCCAAGCCTAAAGACTCATTTGCCAACACAGTTTTGATAACCCCAGAATAGGAAAATATAGGACCGCAGCACCTGTCGATCTCCATGCCGTTCTTGGCACCAGGGCTGAATGGGTACCCTTAATTTTAATTCTGTACCAGATGGTTTCGGTTGGAGGAGGGAGTGCTTCAAGTACTTCGTATGGTAAGTCATGAGGATTTGCTTATTGCTTCATATTTTGCTGGAGAATTGTGAGATGGGGCTCAGCGAACGATGAATTCCGTGGGTGCAGAAATACCGAGATGTATGGATGTCAGGTTGTGTTACACCAAATGATTTACAGTTGACAGGCAGGGAACACAGTGCTCAGTTCCAGACACTTAAGGTTCTCTTGACAACATCGGTTAAGAGTTGGGGGGGGGCTGAAAATGTTCACCAAGCCACGATCCAACATGGCGGACCACTCTTACAGGAGCGTAAGGCTGATCAGACCAATTTTATCACTTCATGTGGCTGATCAAACCAATGACACCCATCATTGCGCACTAAACCCACACTTCCAAGCCTTGGCGGAGCAAAGCTGAATCCAAGTGTCTTTCCGGTAATTTGTGACAGGTAGATCGTGCCCTGTCTGTCACTCCCGTTCTGCCACCGAACCACTCAAGGACCTCGCGACCCGTCCCTGTCGGGTCAGCAATGCCTCCGCAAGCTCAACACCATTCATCACAACGTTGTTCCCAGGTGCGATCACCATGTTGCCTGGGTATACGGGTCGCGTTCATTGGTTTGATTCGGGGCTGGCAGGCAGTGCTATGCCTTAATTCACAGAACAGCTCAAGTCAGCTAGGGTCACACCCTCTGGCTCCCTAATTCGATTGAGGATGATAAGGATTGGCGTGAGTACTAATATTCCTCAAGCCCGTCTCAACCCTCGCTTTCTTTCTCTCCATCCAACTCAAGTCTTCTCAATCAATCTTCCTATCTTCATACATTCTTTACCTTCTTTTTTCTCAAACCACCAAACTTAAATCAAAATGCGTTTCGCTATCATCCTCGCTGCCGCCTCGGCCACCCTTGTCGCCGCCCAGGACTACTCAAAGTGCAAGGACGCCTCTGGTCTCGGCTCCTGCGCTTCGCCATACTCTAGCGCCATCACCGACTGTGACACCTCCGACCTCACCTGCCTCTGCAAGGCCGCCACCGGCGCACTTGAGTGAGTCTTCTTTCCCCCCACCCCCAAAGGTGATCCCCTCCCTACCAACAGTGTAACCTAACCCCCAGCCAGCTGCTTCGACAAGTACTGCCCTGAGGTCGACTTCCCCTACCAGTCCACCATCGACAGCCAGTGTGGCACGGGCTCCACCTCCAGCTCCGGCTCCAGCTCTGGTTCCGACTCCAGCTCCAGCTCCGGCTCCGGCTCCAGCTCTAGCGACAGCTCTAGCGACAACAAGACGGGTGCCGGTGCCTCTCTCTTCGCGCCTGCTGGCGGCCTCCTCGCTGCCATTGTCGCTGTTGCGGCTATGTTGTAAGCGGTGTGTTAATATGGGAGCGCGAGGGAAAGGGCAATTGGGCTGCGCGTAATGTTGGGCGTTTGCGTCTGCCGCGGTGATTTATCGACCCGCCATTCGCTGTACCTACTGTACTTACTGTACATTTTTTGAATTTCGGGGAACGAGGGTTATATGCCCAGAAATTTGTATATCCGGATGATAGGGAGACAGTTAATAAAGTAATAATTCAACCTCATCTTGAGAATATTTGGTTAATGCACATGGGGACACTGAGAATGTGGGGATGGCGAGTTCACGTTTGTTCTGAACGATTTCATACGCGATGCTTGTAAAAGTGCTGTGAGTGCCCACGGAGGTCAATCCCTTCCATTCCATTTTGAAGCCCACCAATCCGTAATGCCAGTAACACCCATCAGCCCCATCCCATTCTCACTCAGAAATACTGAGCCTCATCTCCTTATTCTCAAAACACCCCATTCTGAAAATCCACAACCTTCACCTGCTTCACGAGCGGCTTGACGCTCTCGACAAACGCAAGGTGCACCGGATCCTTCTCCAGATAATACTTCCGATCCTCCTCCGACACGAAATGCGAGATAAACGCATGCGTTAATCCGCCCTGTTCACCATTAGCCCCATCCCTCGTGCCTCCTCAAACCTGACTCCAAAGTCACGCAAGAAGGAGCAACTCACATCAAGGCCCTCGGGGCTGTTGTTCTTCCCGCCCGTCCCATTGAACACGTACTGCTGCCCATTCTCCGGGTGCCTACATGTATTCGACAGGTTCAGCATGCGCTTGCAGATCTATTTTCCTCGTCAGTTCCGCATCCTGAAGATCAGGTCCACGGGCTTATCGATAAGGCACCTGGGAGGGTGGACATACGTCATTGACAGCCTTAGGATCAGCGTCGGCAGCGAACTCGAAGAGGACAATGTGGATGATCGTCATGGTTACTTATTTACTTGCTTGATCTATAGAGGTTCGAGAGTAGGTGCGATATTTCTGGGTGGGGGTTCAAAAGGTTGTTGATTGAAGAGTTGGGCGAGGCCGAGATGGAGGTCTAAGACCAGGTTGTCTCGGCTCCGGGTGTTGCCAACTTTCTAAGCGGGAGGGGCAGGGGCGAACTACAGCTACGGCGGTATCTTATCGCACCCGCGATGAGACGTTGGATTTAGGTTTTCTGTGACGTCTTGGTATGGGCGGGGAAGAATTGGATTGGGTTGGTCTTGCTTTCTTGGTGGGCAGGGAGGGCAGGGAGGGCGGGTCTAGATGTGAGGTTAATGTGGTGGGACGCGCGTCGTCAACAGGAACGTGCAGGGGGGAGGGAGAGACAATTGGGAGGTGGGGTGACTGAGCTGTGGGTTGTACAGTGAGATTGATTTTACGTGAGATGGACGGATTGTATATTGTAAGTGACCTGATCTGTTCAGATGTGGGAAGCTCACATGGTTGTGTAATGTTGTATTTGGTATATCTAGTTTGATTGTCCAACAAACATTTTCAAACGTTTCCGCACGCAATTCAATGCAGACTCACGCAACCTAAATGCGGTGGCAGCACGACTCTCCCAGTACTGTACTGCCATGCGAACTGTCCAAAACATGTATTCTGCTCTAGTCTCCCTCTCTTGCCTCTAAGTGCATGCATTGCTGCGCCTTCTCGTGGCCATATATACGATCCTGCCTTCCTCCCGGCAAGCACCTTCCTACTCCAGCACCTACAGTGCACCTCCCCATTGTTGCTTCCCGAAGTAACCGTCTAGGTATAAGATCAAAGCAGCCACCCCAATCCAACACCGTTCGTAGGACAAATGACCAATCAATTAAGCATCATAAATAACCGTTGTTCCATCCTGCGCCGGGTCCAACAGCTTCCACGCGCACGTAATGCCTTCCTTCTTGAACTCCGTAATCAAATGATTAGCGATACTCTCGAAATTTTCCGTTGCCAGCGTCATGATAGTTGGCCCAGCACCGCTCAAGCAGGTACCCAGAAGCCCTGGGTGCGACTTGGGCGATAAGCTCTGGAGGATCTCCGTCAGGCCTGGGATCAGAGTCTTACGGTATGGCTGGTGAATCTTATCCTGCATCGAGAGGTAGATGAACTCTGGGTCTGGTGGCGATTCGCCCAGAGCCGTAGGAAGGAGTGCTACGCGCTGTAGGTTAAACACGATATCTGGTCTAGTATAGCTTGTTGGCAACACCTCTCTCGCCTTCGCTGTCGCGACCTCGAAATCCGGAATCACAACAATACACCTAATCTCAGGCGCCCACTTGAACTTGTGGAAGTGTCCAATGTTGAATGGTGGCTCGGGGGGGTTCAGGCCCGTATCCACACCGCCTGTGTTGGAGAGGACTTCGGAGACTGGGATCTCGAGGCGCGCGACATCGGCGGGCTTGAGCTCGTTGAGGTAGGTGCCGACGAAGCCACCGTAGAGGGTCGCGGCGATGTTGTCGGGGTGGCGCTCGACCATCAGGCAGTAGTCGAGGATGCGGGCCTTGGAGAGGCCAAGCTTGCCCGCTTCATTGGCAAGAACGACGCCAGAGACGACGGCCGAGCCAGAGGAGCCAAGACCGCGGCCAAGGGGGATAGGGTTGATGACATGGACGTGGGTGTTCTTGGGGAAGACGCGCTGGCCGTGGCAGCGGAGGACATAGAGTGCGACTTTCGTGATGAGGTTGACTTCTGGGTCGAGGGGAACGTCGGGAGCGCCTTGGCCCTCGTAGGTTATGCGGCAGTTGAGGGGGAGCGAGGTTGTATCGGAGGGATCGACGGAGACTTTCAGCTCGAGGTACATTGAGAGGGCGAGGCCGATGACATCGAAGCCAGGGCCAATGTTGGCCGAGGAGCAAGGAGCTCGGACTGTGAATTTAGAGGCGGTCATGGTTTCTAAGTAGAGAGGTCGATCGGTGCTGCGAATTGAAGCAATTGACAGTCGTCCAGAGGATGCCCTCGGTGTATAATATAATAAAATTTATATATATTGCTTTTCTGTTACCTTACCATGCTCGGTGGAGTTTGCGGGAGGTTGATATCCACTAACTCGGTCACTTGAGGTTTGTGACTCGACTGTGAGGCTAAGAATTTATTTTGGCGGGGAAGAAGTTGGTGGTTTACCCCGCCAAGCGCCGATAACCCCCACGGTGTCCGCCATCGGACGAATCGCTCACGTGCGTATACATGTTCTAGAACGAGATTCCCCAGAAGAACAAAATATAATTACTTTATCAATTGGTTAAAATGCGCGATTAAAGGCATGACTAGTGATATGCGCAAACGCATGACATAAGTGGCAGATGCTCGCGTGCTGTCAAATTTCTGGGCGCCGTGATGACGAGAATATTATTCAAACCCAAAAACTCCGTAGTTGTGCCTACAACTATCACAAAAGGCCACCCAAAACAGACCCCAGACCCCAGTACTTTTCATTGATCGTTATTCCTCGTTAACCAGCGTCTCCAACCAGTCCTCAAATTTGCTTGCTGCGTCTTCAAACTGCAAGTCATTCATCAAGTGATGACCGCTTCCCTCCACAGATCTAAACTCCACCTTCCCCTTTTTAATATCATACCCATCCTTCCCAATCTGCTTCAGTGCCCCCGCATACTCCGCCGTCGTCTTCACCATCAAATCCATCTTCATCAACTGATCCAGCTCCGCAGCCAGCACAAACAGCCTCATACCACACCCCAACAGCACCCTCCTCGGATCCACATACCCGCGCCACATGGTACTAACCGGCCACCTCAAACTCTCATACTCCGGCATGAGCGCCTCAAACGGCTTCACCCAATCAATGGGGAATGAGGGACAGAAAAAGGCAGCCTTCACCAATTCGCTCGACGAAAGAGGTGAGCGCGGATGCAGCCAGTCTCGCAGGAACATCCGCGGAAGGAACAGCGGATCCAGCGTCCACCACGCGCGGTACACATGATCACTACCGCTGCCCGTTAGCAACCTATCGACTATCTTGCAATCGTCGGGGAAATAGGACTCACGCTCCAAAACTCGGAGTCCCAGCCAGCAACGCCAGGGCCTGCACACGCGCCAACTCCTGATCGCAGACTATCTGTACGATCCCCCCTCCGGCGCTATGGCCCGCTAACACGACCTCGCCGCGGGCATCGAACAACGTTTCCAGATGCGCGATGCCAGCGCAGATATCTGTTGCGAGTGCGTACACTGTAGTCAAGAGGGTCATGCGAATAAACCCTGGAGTCCATGATTGCCCATGCCCGCGGATGCTGAGGGCATGGACGTTATAACCATGATTTGAGAGGATGGTAAGCCAGGGAATGAACATGGATGCGCATCCAAAGCCGCCATGGACGAGGAGAATAGGTGAATCGAGAATGGGGGACTGGAGGATGCGGGGACGGGTGGGGGAAGGCGGGGCGCTGAGGAGCTCAAGGGGGCCGGAGGGAGTGGGGATGAAGGACCTGGTGATACCGCTGGGGAGGGGCGTGGGGGGTGGGGAGGTAGAGGTCCAGGAGAGGGTCCAGCGGTTTGAGGAGGGTGGTGTTGGGGCGGGCATGGCGCATTGATGGGGTTTGATGAACGAAGATGGGTATTTTGTATAAGACAGGATGCTGTCGTACAGAAACGTGGGAAGCAAGCGCGACGATGGTGGTTGATGTACTGCTGCGCCCCAACTAGCAGGCGGGGTACAAGAGTCCACGCGTCGTAGATGAAAAGTGAGAAAAAAGAGCGTCTTAGAAGGCGATGCGACAGTATGCTTGCATGCGTGCGAAAACCGTAATTCCGACGATGCCGGCTCGGCGCGCGGGAGAGTGAAGGGAATGAGAGGAGGGAAATGCGACCTACGAATGTACGGGGTTGGGAAACACGAAACCTGGCGACAAATCTGTACTGTACATACAGTACAGCTGGCTGGTTGGAGCTGACAGGCGACTGCTCGTTTGCTTATTCGTAGTGATACAAATGAAGGCGACTGGCTTGGCTTCTTCGGGACATATGCCGACAAGGGTTGTGATCCAGGGTTGTTATTGACACGTGATATGGAAAAGATTTGGTGGAAGTGTGGAAGATTTGTAATATTTTCGTACATTAATTCCTAGCCAGTACAATTCTGACTTCCCTGCTTGCTCTGGATTCCGTGACACCTTAAAGAGATCAAGCCTCTCTATGACCGGGTTTGAGGAGCGCAGGGCTGGAGTCCTCGCCAAGTACCTAACCAGGAAATATCGTGAAGTGGTGATATCCATAATTACAGTCTATAGTCTCCAAACTATCTGTCTGTCTCTCCGTCTGTGCCAATATGAATGATAGAGCTAATCGCTGCTGCCCGGTTCCCGTATAAACGCCGCCCAATGCCGATGCGCCCTCTGTATGGACTGAAAATAATATGGTATATCAAAGTAATCGTCGCGCTCAACGTGGTCCTTTAGTCTAAACCATGAACGACTCGCCGCAACCGCATTCATCCTCTGGTATATCGTTAGTATGGAGCTTATATTATTTCAGCGAAGCCACTTACTTATATTGGGGTTCTTGAAGACGAATCTTTCACTGAGCTTATCCTCCACGTAGTCCATCTCGCTCCCAATGATACTGAACAAGGCCTTGCTATCGATCAGGACCTTGACGCCATCCTGCTCAACCGTCTCGTCGAATGATCCCGCTTTGTCAACGTACTCAAGGTTGTATGAGAGGCCACTGCAGCCACGGTTCTTGACGCCGACCTTGATGAGCTTGGGTTCGGGTTGGTTGAGTAGGTTGCGTATTTGCTCGATAGCCGGCGGCGTAAGGGTAATTGCCGCCTTTCGAGCAGCCCGTAGCCTGGAGCGAGGCTTTGGCTTTTCTTGTGTCGCTGGTGCTGCGCCTGCGGCCGCGGAGTTGTTTGCTTGGACAGGCTTCGTCTTCTGTGCCTCCTTTTCGGTGATAGCTACCTCCGGCTGTGTTGCTCCTAGTCGTTGCTCAGGTATCGACGGTGGCCTCGTGTCGTGGGGTTGCGGGATGCCTCTCCCGATCGACGTTTCTGGGGTGCCGCTTGTCCGCGGGGGTGGTGGCGCTTGGGGCTCGAGAGAGTATGCCTGGTATGTGCTGGTTTGCATCTTACGCTTCGTCGACATGCGTGCGGACTGTGCTTCGGCGACTCGCCGCAGTGCGTGGTGGCATGGTCGGAGTGCTGGTGTTGCTGACGGAGCAAAAGCGCACCGGAACAGCCTCGAGGTCGAGGAAGTTAACGGCGTCGCAAATCTCGGAGTTGCCATCCTGTGCGATTGACAGTTGTTCGGATGGAAGAGGTATTCGTATAGAATATGAAGATAGTATTAATATTTGGAAGAAAAGGCTCTGTCTACTTCATGCCAAAATGAGGTATTAGTCACTTGTTGGGTTTGAAGGTTGCTGGAGAATTAGAAGGCTGTATGGAGTACGAGTATGAACGATGATGCTGCTCGGCTCTTGTTAATGGACTTCCACGGGTAGCCGTGACCAATCAATAGAGCGGGTTTGTCATCCCGTTGACCCTGTAACCCAACAATAGGTGGCGGGGCCATAAAGTACGAAGGCAATTGATTAGAAACGCTAAGATCCAGTTATAGTCATAACAAACAACTCTTAAGAAAGTGAGCTTGGACTACAGTCGATTGTGCTATTAGTTAGTGCAATATAATGACTTTTTAGAGCAAAGTTTAATGCATCACCAACAATGACGTCGAAGAAAAGACCCTTCACGTGCATTTGTGTACTTAAATAGTTCCTCGTTCCTCAGCCTCGTCTCCCAGGCTGTCCCGTCTTACGGATTTTGACCCCGACCACCGACCACCGACCACCGACCACCGGATTGCGCTAGGTACAGATGCAGGCCAAGGCTGAAGCACCCTGGGCCATTGTGGCTGGTGGTCGTGGTGGGAGCATACGCAACGTGTTTGATGGGAGATAATAATTTTACCAGACATCAACAATAGAAATCTGCTCATTTTCCACTCGGTTCTTGCTCTTCCATTGCATGTCCAACTAGCGCCGAGCTCCTGGCTACATACAATTGGCATGAGTTATGGAGCCGTCGCCCCTCACCCAGCAGAGCAGACCTGAGGTGTTTCAACAAAAGATCGTCGAGCTGTACGACGGACTCTTCAAGGTAACATTCCATACCGGCCTGCGCACTGCCGACACCAATGTCAATATATTAACTCTTCGCGACAGGATGAGGAAGGCGGCGACAAATCTGAGGGATTTTGGACGGAGTTCTTCCTCCTCAAACCGGACCTTGCGACGCTGCGGCGCATACTGGGGGGATTAAGCCCTTCAGACCTGCTCAATCTTCAAGTTAGTCGCCGGCAGGCATGATTATGAATAGGACTTACATACGGTAGAACCAGACACGAAGCCTATTTCCTCGAGCAATAAAATGCATCAAAGCTGGAAGTGCTCCAGCCGATACCCATGCTCTTGATGTAAGATCAATGCCCCGCTGCGACGAGGCTACGGCTAATAGATCCAGACCCTTACAGTACTTTTGGCTTCAGTGTTGTCGAAGAAATATAACAACCCGAGTTCGGATATTATAAACGTGCTTGCAGGCTTGGATCAAGTCGACTCAGTCTTCACGGAGTTCGTTGCGGTGCTGGATAATACAATTCGGACAGGGCGTTCATGTATGTACTTATATACTCTCCCTACCCAAGCAGCACTGACATCTTGCCAGTGGATATACGGCAGAAAGCCATTGAAGTAACATTATCCCTGACATCTGGCGCATATCAAACGAGCCTCCTCTCGTACTTCACACACCGAGATTTATTCCCGTCGCTGATGAAGGTATGGGTTGGCCACTTCTCCCTCGTTTAATCTAACTAACTTGGCTAGTTTATACAAGACACCGACTCTACAACCCGAACCTTTGAACCATTTACTTTACTCGGCCTATTAGCGAATTACAATAAGTTTGAATTCCAAAATCCATACAGGTTACGGCTTGAAGATTTCGTGAACGAGGCCGCAATTCAAAAGATTATTACTTCTACAGGCGCCACATGCTCGCGGTTACGATCAAAATATGTAGCCGTACAGAATGATCTCCCAGAAGGGTGGTCACTCGCATCAGCGTTTGGCATGCTCGGTCTTGGCGGCTTAATCGGTGCGAAGCCAGCACCTCCTGTGATCGACCCAGAAGCCGCCAAAAAGATGTTTGCGGAACTGTCAGTTTCCCCCAGAAGAATCCATGATACCTACTAACTGTATCACAGTCCTGGCGCCGAAGCAGCCGTACTCCTCGCTACCTACGACTTCGTCCATGCCAACAAGCTATTCTGCTTTAACCTCGTTACTCTCGAGCTCGAAAACAAGCAAGCCGAACCCCCCATAGCAAGCTTCATATCCTTAACCTCCTACCTGCTCGAGCACGCCTACATCTCCCCCCGCACCTCCCTCTACGCACGCCTCAACCTCCTCACCATCCGCCTCCTCGTCGAAGACCCCAGCCTGTGCAAACGCATCTGTAGTCCCGAAAGCAAGACTCCCATCCGCCTCTGCCGCCAGCGCTCCCCCTACCTCCCTCTCATCCGTGGCGACCGCGTCCTCGCCACCGCCCTCCTGGATGCTATGATTGATGGTATTAACCACAACCTGCGTCGCCGTCTCGATGTAGACCTCTATGCCCTCTTCCTCGACATCCTGCAGCGCCTCATTTCACATCTCGCCCGCACACGCACCCGTCTGCCTTATCACTGGTCTGAGCTCTTCCGCTCCCTGCTGACGCTCATCCGTTTCATGGCAACGTATGCCGCGGACCTAGCGGGGCTATCGCGTATTGACGCACTGCAAGATACGTTGGTGAATTTGATTGCTCTGGCGCTGTCGGCGGGTGAGGCGTTCCTGCCCACGCCAGCGGCGTATGATGATCTCTTCTACAAGCTTGTAGAAACAGGTGACATACTCGTCAAATTCAGCGAAGCATACGGCCTTGCAAAGCGGCCGGGGTGTTCTATTGGCACCCTAGTGAGCGTGAGTGCGCATTACAAGGAATTATTGAAAGATGGGGTTCGTGGGAGCGGAGTGAGGAATTTGACGAGTGCGCAGGTGGCACAGGTGATTAAGCAGGGGTATGAGACGTTGAGTATTCAGACGAGAGAGGGGCTGGATGGATGGGAGAAGTATAGGGAGGCGGATGAGAGGGTATTTTTGAAGAAGGTTGCCAGAGCGGCGGTGGCAGATGCGAAGATGTTGGTTGGTGCCCCGTGAAGACTGTGGGGTGAATAGATGGATGTGAGTTTGGCTTGTATAAAAGGCGTTTTTAACGGGTTGGGTGGGGAGCATGGGTCTAGAGTTTTATACCAAAACCTGAATCTGAAACTGAATATGAACAGAGATGGGCTCTGGTAAGGTCAGCATACTCTGTCTCCAACAATGTCATGTCATCTTGAGTTCTCTTAAGTCTCACTCACCATTCAGTTCACCCTCGTTACCGCCTGCCTCATATCTTCACCATGATTTCAATAGCACCAGCAGGCAGACATATAGCGCATAACACCCTCATATGTCCAAAAATAGACTCATCCCTCGACTCCCCAGTAACCGCGCCGTCTTATCTTAGCTCCAATATCACCGATAACCATAAGCGCCGTCAGCAACCGCCAACCAATTACCCTTTTCTTGGCGAAGACCCTGAAACGGCACGGCGCGAAGAGTAGACGCCGTGTTAGCAGCAGACAAGTTGGTGGTTGGCGGTCGCTGTCACGTTGGCTTGCACAGCCTCTATGGGGTTATAGATTTATGGAGAAAGTTGGGGAGCTGGAGGGTTTGAGGGGTTGGTTGGGAGGTGCTCGAACTGATTGTTTGGTATTGTCTGGGGTACGTCATTTCAAGGGTATGCGGGCCGACGATTGGGTCGCAAGCGCTGTCAGGGACGGAGTGTAAACATTAACAGAGAAAGCACCATACCGCAAGAATGCTAAGGCGATGGCGTGGCTTCTACATTCCAGCTTTGATCTGAGAAATATGGGCATATCCACTGGGTTGTCTTTGTGGCAGTCGTCACTTGATCCGGTGTTCGTGATGATTCTATTATCTGGGTGAAAGGCCCAGAGAGTGCAGCCTTGGTGGCCACTCATTCGGCACCAACTTGGGTGGCGGCGTCGTCACCTTTGTCGTATAGGTAGGTTTGTTCTTTCCGGATTTGTCTTTTGTTTGTTTCGTCGTCGTCGTGTCCGCGGAGTTATGGACGAGGGGAGAGTAGAAAGCCAATCACTGCGCCAGAGGTGATGCCCTTTGAGAGGTGGATAATATTGAACAGCTGGATCGTTCTCCAGGTGTCCCCTTGCACAATTTTAGAAGGCATATGATCAGCCGTGCATTGTTTGAATTATCCCGGATAAGGTTTATGAGGTGGATTCACATCCAAACGTCCGGATACTCGAGCATGTATCGCAAGTCAGACGGAAGAACTAACCTTTGACGGATATTATGCACGCCAATCTCGCGGCCTATAAGCTTATTAACATAACACAAATCCCTGAATCAGTTTGAGCTTAGCTTGAGCCTCGATCCACCGTCATCTTGCGTGGTCGCGCTTGGTGAATCAGTTGCGACCTGCCTGGAGGAAATGACTGGCTACCAGCGCTCAGCGGCTATATTTACCCCAGCGGCTCGACGACTCGACAACACACAGAGACGAAACGTTGGAGATTCGACCTGGTGACCTAGTAAGGGCTTGAAACGCGAAACATCTAACAAAAGAATCCGCTTTGTCGAGTAACTGGCGCCGAGTCCCTGTCGAGTTTATTGGGGTGCGCACGTGGTGGTGCGTGGATGACTGTAACTTGCAATAAAGAGGTGGGTGACTGCACTCACCAGCAATTTTCTCAGTTATTCACCACGCATGCAGGCCATTCGATTGTTTTTTCATTTTCATTGTTACTGTCTATTGTCATCTTTCTTTACAATACAAATCACGGCCATTCATATTTCCTATTGAATCAGCACCATCATGCACGATTAATACGTCTCCAGCTACAATAATTATTTTCTTGCTCGTCATATACTCAAGATCTGGAATCACAACACACAACCACTCACGAATTTTTTACTACTGATCAAATCTTCACTTTTCATTCTGTACAAAACACACTTCATACACTAAAGATGTCCTCCCTGGCTGGCCTCAGAAGCATCATGGCACACGTACACATGCCGCCCTCAAAAGCAGACTCCAACTCCTACTTCCCCCCGATTCCGGACAATCTCAACTCCCGTTTGCACGATCTACAAGGCGAATACACCCGCGACCACGACGGAAATATCGCATCCGATGCACAATACACTCCATACCTCGGACTACGAGCACGGTTATCACAGGTGTGGATCAACAAATGGACGATCCTGTTGTTACTCGTCCTGGCCAGAGTCCTACTTGCTATCCAGGGCCTTGATGAAAACATCGCATCCGCCAAAGCCAAGGCTCTCTCAGCATGTACGAGTGTGGAGAATGTAGGTAGCGCTATGGCTTCGATGCCTCACTACATGTCAGGAGGTGTGAACGCTATGGCTGCCAGCGGCGTAACCAAAGCTGTGAATGGTCTTATGGACATGTTGACACTCACAGTCACTGGAGTTGAGGAGATCGTTCTCTTCATCATTAACATGATGACCTCGACTTATATTTGCTTGATCACGTTGGTTGTTGGAGGAGCATTGCACGCTGCCCTGGATGTCATTGATAAGGCAGGCGAGTTCCTCAACAAGACCTTGAGTGCCATTACGGGCGAGATCTCGGACGGCGTAGAGACTTTCCAAAACACTATAAATAAGGTATTAGAGGGCGTCTCTGGGGTGTCTGGATTTTTGGGCGGCGACGGAACCGTGCCGACAATTGATCTCTCATCGGAGATCAACAAGCTGAACAGCATCAACTTAGATTCCGCCAGTCTCGATACCAATATCAAGGCACTTGATGCCAAAATTCCAGACTTCAGCGAGGTCCACAACTTCACGAACAACTTGATCCGCACGCCCTTTGAGGAGATCAAAAGGTTGATAAACGAGTCGACAAGCGGGTATACATTTGACAAGTCCGTCTTCCCCGTCGCCCAAAAGGAGGCCCTAACCTTCTGCTCTGATAACAACGGCATCAACGATTTCTTCAATGGCCTGTCCAAAACCGCCGATGTCTCGCGCAAGGCTTTTATAGGGGTCGTCGTTGCGTTGGCGATCATTGCATGCGTTCCCATGGCATACCGCGAGATCCGAAAATGGCGCATCACGAAGGAGCGTGCCTTGCTCGTCCAGAAGCAGGCCTTTGATCCAATGGACGTTATGTACCTTGCCGCACGCCCATATACTTCAACCGCCGGCATCAAAGTAGCCTCGAAAATGAAGACCACGAAGAAGCAGGTTCTCATGCGCTGGTTCGTAGCGTACATCACCACTCTCCCTGCCCTCTTCGTCCTCCTTCTCGCCTTCGCGGGCTTCTTCTCCTGCCTCTGCCAATACATTCTCGTCCGCACGATTGAGAAGGAAGTCCCCGCCCTCACCAGCCAAGTCAGCGACTTCAGCGAGAATGTAGTCCAAGCCCTCACCAACGCGTCCGAGCAATGGGCCACAGGCGCAAACAGTGTCATCACCTCTACCAACACCAAGATCAACAGCGAAGTCTTTGGTTGGGTAACCACCTCCACCACCGCGGTAAACAACACCCTCAACACCTTTGTCGACCAAGTCGATACTCTCCTAAACGAGACCTTCGGCGGCACAATCCTCTACACTCCCATTCAGGAGACCCTCAACTGTCTCATTCTCCTCAAAATCCAAGGCATCGAAAAGGGCCTAACCTGGGTCCACGACAACGCCCACGTCGCGTTCCCCCCGTTCGACAAAGATGTCTTCTCGCTCGGCGCTGCGGCCTCGCTCTCCGGCGATTCGGGTGAGGATTCCTTCCTCGCGTCCCCCGGATCAAGCACCTCGGATGATATCTCAGCAGCGGTCCAGCACGTGGTGGATTTCATGTACAAGACCATCCGCGAGGAAGCCATCATCGCCACTGTCCTCTTCTCCGTGTACTTGCTCATTGTTCTCATCGGTGCCGGGCGCTTAATCGCCGGATTAATGACCCGCGACAAGACGCGCGCTGAAGGCGGAGGGGTGTCATCACTCGCGCCGCCGTATGAGGAGCGTGATACGAGGCAGGGCGATTTTGGCGCGTTTGGAGGGGAGGTAGAGACACCGTTTCCGAGAGATAATAGGGAGGAGCCGTGGATGGCTGGGGGGATTGGAGAGGAGCGCGGGGAGAAAGTTGCACATGGACATGTGGCGCAGAGGAGTGTTGGGGAGGCGAGCGTGGGGGGGCATGGGAGGACGAGTAGTTATGGGTTTGTCGGGGAGAAGGGAGGTTGAGGGGTGATTGCATTTTTTTGCAGGCGTTTTGGGCGGTGAGGACTGAGGAGTTTGGGAACAGGAGAGGTGTATATGTTATGTAGACTACGTGCTTAATTTTACGTGCGTACGATGGTATAGAAAGATTTGTCTTATGCTTAGGGCCCCGCGAGGGGTGCAGAGGGGAGGAGGGTTTAAGAATAAGAATAAAATGTTAAATAACAGGACTCTGTGAGATGGTGACTGTAATGATGCTGTGGTATGTCTCGTCCCAAGCCATATATTTTCACCGCGGCGGTCGCCCGTTCAAATAACGCCATTCCTGTGTCTTTAGGACAGCACAATCACTTCAGGCACATAGCTGGACCCGAACCCGCAATTGTATTATCTTGTACTCCACTAATATCTGTATCCTCCTCACGCCTCCACTTTCTTCGTAAACGTCACCTTCTCTACCGCCACGCTCTCTGCCCCCTTCTCATCCGTCTTGAGCTGATACACGTATAACGTGAGCGAAATCCCTTGGACCTGTTTTACAGTTAGCCTCTCATCATTCCTCACCACCCTTCCCTTCAACCCTCGTCCCAACTCAATAGCACAGAAAATCAAGGACAGAAGAAGGGCAAACTCACATCCATCAAACAGAAACTCGCCTCCCCACCCCCAACCCCCGTCCCACTCCCCGGATTCACAAAAAACCTCTCTCCATATTCATACGCATCGAACCGTCCCGTCCCTCCCCAACAAAGCACATCAACATCCAACCTCCTCGCCTCCGCCAGCAGCGCATCCGCCTCTCCCGGCACCACCACTGAAAACCCCTCCAGGAACCCAATTCGCAGTGATCCGTGAGTTACTACGCCAGAGAGGGGCAGGCTAGGGGCATCGGCATCGAAGCGGCCCCGTACGAGCTTGAGGTCGGGGGAGATGGAGCGGAGGTAGGTGTATGTTGCGCTGTCGGTGAGGTTGCCGAGACAGAGGGTTTGTCCGATTTTGCCGGGGGTGAGGAGTTTTTTGAACTAAGATAGTTAGCTAGGTGGACTGCCAGGGGAGAGGGGAGGGAGTGCCTTTGCGGGAATGTCGATTGCGCGGTCGGGGATGTGGAGGTCGCCGATTACGAGGACGAGGCGGGATGTCATTTTGGGTTGTTGTTGGCGCGCGCGCCGGTTGTGGTCGGTGGTGGGAGGTAAGTATATGGAAAGAGATTGGAGGTGTAATGTGTGAGGGGTTCGGGTGAGTTGGTGTGAGCTGGGTTGGAGATATGGTGGTGGTGATGGAGGGGAGCTTGGTGGTGATGGATGCGAGGCTGTTACATACAACCCGGCTCGCTTGCGTCGAGGTGACGAGGCTGCGTGCGCCACAGGGTACAGGGACGGGCGTGGCTACGTAGCTCGAGTTGTGGCTAAGTCAACCTGGTTATCACTTTTCAATACAAAATGAGGTTTTTTTTCCCCTTAGGCTCGCTTTTTTAGTCACATATAGTTATTATGTGAAATAAAGATGGAGTGAAAACTCTCTTATTTCGCCAAACCCGACACATTCAACGCAATTGTTGCAGTCTAAAGCAGATTTAACAGGTCCTACTGAGGCAAGCTGTTTCCCTTCCAAAAGGTTCAAAAACTCAGGGTCTGATTAGGGTCCTATGGATCTAGGTAAAGAAATGATAAATATCAACCCTGTCAATATGATTATTGCTTGTAAAGCGCTGGCACATAAGTTGTTGGCTGATGTTGAGAGGTAAATGGAACCAGGTAGTGCGTAGCCCGCAGTGCCTCCAAGGCCTATCGACCACCTTACCTAACAACCAAAATCAACCTATTAACACTACTACTATGGATCCCTACCCAAACCCCTACGAGTGGACAATGGGACCCCCCCCCACCGATATCACCAAGGCCCACAGTTTTAGTATGGCTGAAATAAAAAGGGCGACGACGGGCTCCTCATTTACCCATACATAGGGACCCCACCCCAAATCACCTATGAGGAGAGCGATGGAATGAAGGTTCAACTGCGTTACGAAGCTCCTAGTAGCAACATAGCTCTCCTCCTTTTAACAAAAGGACACAAAAACAACAATAATGCTTCCTTACTGTCCGTAGCGTGTTAGACGATTTCCACCGAGCTGGCATACCGCAGCCACTGTAGGGTTTCAGCTGTATGCTACCCAGTCTTATTCTACTCAGGGCACATGTTTACTTTATTGGGTATCATTAGGTTCGTAAAGGTCCTAACAATCTACGAGTTCAATAGCAAGGCTAGTATCTGCTTTCAACAGCCAAATTTATATATCTTAGAAGAATCATCATTGACTATTCTAGACTACCTAACGAGCACAATCTTCATAAAAAGAATTGTCACCGCGCCAATCGAGCACCAGACCGACCCATCGATGAACTTGCTCAAGGCTTCAGCAAACAATACAAAATAGTCCCCATCCATACAATCCCATAGAACCGTTGACAAAAAAAAAAGGTCCCAATCGTTTCGGCATCCCGCGTCAGGCGTTTTTCATTTTCCCCGTTACAATAAAGTTACGTTCTTCCCCGCGTGGATCCCCGGATTGGCATCAACAGTTGTGTGTAGTGCGTGTCGCGGATGTTTATATGCCCGGCGTCCTGGTTCACATATTCACAGGCGGAAATGATCACTTCTGGGCGCGGCCGCTCTTGACGGTCTGGATGATCTGGTCGACGACGCTGGGGTCGGAGAGCTGGTTTTATGTTAGTGTGTGGTCAGATACAAGGAATCGGGATAGCAACTTACAGTGGTGATATCTCCCAACGAGTCCTCCTCGCCGGCCAAAATCTTCCTCAAGATTCTACGCATGATCTTTCCACTGCGGGTCTTGGGGAGGTCCGTGACGATGATGATGGTCTTTGGTGCTGCGAATGGGCCAATGCTCTTGCGCACCTGAAGGATGAGGTCCTTCTTCAGCTGGTCGGTGATCTCATTGCCGTCCTTGATAGAGACGAAGGCGTTGACGGCCTGGCCGGTGAGTTCATCAGCGACGCCAACAACGGCGGCCTCGGCGACAGCAGCGTGCTCAATGAGAGCGGCCTCGATCTCGGCGGTGGAGAGACGGTGACCGGAGACGTTAACGACGTCGTCGACGCGTCCGCGGATCCAGTAGTAGCCGTCGTGGTCACGTCCGGCTCCGTCACCAGTGAACTAGATGGAGTTAGTTTTAGACTTCGTTATAGAATGATGGGACAAAGCATACGTAGTATCCTGGGTACACGGTCAGGTAGGTCTCCATGTAGCGCTTGTGTGCGCCCCAGACAGTGCGAGCCATGCTGGGCCAAGCGTGTCTGAAAGCCAACACGCCCTCAACATCGTTGCCTTCGACCTCCTTTCCAGAGACTGGGTCAATGATGGCAGGGTCAATGCCAAAGAATGGAAGGGAGGCACTTCCAGGCTTGGTGGGGGTAACACCAGCGAGCGGGGTGATGACGTGGGAGCCGGTCTCGGTTTGCCAGTAGGTCTAAGTTTGTTAGCGGTTGCAATCTCGGTCTGTATCAGGAGAAAACTTACATCAACAACCTGGCATTCCTTCTTTCCGACGGTCTCGTGGTACCACTTCCACACATCAGGTGCGATTGGTTCACCAACTGTTCCGAGAACACGGAGAGACTTCATCTGAGCGGTGATGTGCTGGTCGCCTGCGCGCTTGAGCAGTCTCAGAGCAGTGGGTGCGACGTAGAACTGGGTGATGCCATGCTTCTCAATGGTATCCCAGTATCTAGAGAAGTTGGGGTACGCAGGGGTTCCCTCGAAGACAACGGTTGCAATACCAAGAAGCAGCGGTGCGTAGACAACGTAAGTGTGGCCAGTAACCCATCCGACATCACCGGCGCAGAAGAACTTGTCGGTGTCATGGATATCGAAGACGTACTTTCCAGTCATGGCCGCACCGAGGAGGTAGCCACCGGTGCTGTGCATGAGACCTTTTGGCTTACCAGTGGAGCCAGAGGTGTAGAGAAGGAACAGAGGGTCCTCAGAGTTCATTGGCTCTGGGGCAATGTACGAGGGCCACTTGTCGACCTCCTCGTGCCACCACCAATCCCTACCTGTGGTCCATGGGACATCGGCTCCGGTGCGCTGGTAGACCAGGCAGCCGGTGACATTTGGGCACTGCTTGAGTGCGTCGTCCACAATCTTCTTGGTGGCAATGACCTTTCCTCCTCGCTTGCCCTCGTCGCTAGTGATGACAACCTTCGACTTGGCGTCGTTGACACGGTCGCGGAGAGAGTCAGATGAGAAACCAGCGAAAACGACTGAGTGAATAGCACCGATACGCGAGCAGGCAAGGAACGCGACAAGTGCCTCCGGAATCATGGGAAGGTAGATCGCAACGGTGTCGCCCTTCTTGACGCCCATCTGCTTCAGGACGTGTGCGGTCTTGCAGACCTGGCGGAGAAGCTCGCCATAAGTCAGGGTACGGCCTTCATTTGGCTCATCAGCCTCGTAGATGATGGCTGCCTTGTCTGGGTTCTTGATCGCATGGCGGTCGACGCAGTTGTATGAGGCGTTGAGCTCTCCCTCAAGGAACCATGCGTTGTCGCCGTTGTTCAGGTTGCCGCTGTGGACGGTCTGGAAGTCCTTCGACCAGGACAAGTGCTCGCGAGCGTGTTTGCCCCAAAACTTCTCTGGCTCCGTAATGGACTCTTTGTACATGGACTCGTATTCCGAAATGCCTAACGAGTAGTTAGTGTCGGCGCATCCATAGTTTGAGGACGCATGAGTCGCGCTTACCATCAATATGGGGCTTGCTGGGGTGCTCTGTTTTTGGAAGTTAGCTGTGCCATCTTCCATTAGTTGCACTACAGGTGCCATTGTGTTCCTTACTCTCAAATAACTTCGTGGGTGGTGCTGCGAACGAGGTTAGCCACAGTAGTTCTGGTGAGCTGCATCTACCCCTCCAAGGTACTTACGGTATGTCGGAACCTGGTGGGCCTCGACGACCACGGGGCCTGCGGCGGGGACGACGTCGCCTTCAGACATGGCGAAAATGAGATTTGAAGGGTATAGGTTTAAGTGTTCACCGAAGTGAAAGAATCAAATTTTAAATTGTTGAGAGAGCTTGCCTGCCTGTGTAGGAAGGTAACGGTTAGTGAACGGTTGGCTGGAAATGCGGGGTACTTTTTAACGTTGCGTGCTTTCGGTCTGGGCACCGATAAGGGTCCGATCAGGCTGGGCGCGCCAGTGTTGTGGTCGTGCGAATGAGAAATGCAAAAACAGAGCTGAGGTGTCTTACGGAAATTGTTTCCTGTGCTCCCAGATCTGATGTGATAGGATCGGGTAAAGTCAGAAATCGCGCTGGGGCGTACGCGTGGTGATTGTGGAATTTGTTGTTTGTTGTTGTTTGATTTTCGTGGATCTGGGGGAAATAAGGTGAGCTCTTGGGTTCATCCGTTTGTCCGCAAACATGCGCCAACACAGCGAGAGCTTAAGGTAACAAGGGCAGAATGCCAATGAAAGCCGGACTGAGAGCTGAGGGCTGAGATCTATCTTGCAGAGCTTAGATTGTAAAAGCAGAGAAAGTAATGCTTACAAGGAGGTAAAACTAAGAGGAATGTGAGGTTGGTGAGGAGGAAGTGAGGTTATGAGAAAGATGGCGTATGGTGGGGGGGTAAGGAAATGGAGGGGGAGGGGGATGGCGGGGAATATAAGTAGTCTTCAAGATTGCGGAGGGGAGGAACCCCAAGGTTACTTTGAATTGGGTACATGCTCCGAACATAGGTATACCGCATGTATATTATGTATAGTCTGTGTACGGAGCAGGTACATAACAGTTAACAGTTAGAGTAATTTGGGGGAGGGGATGTGAGACCTTTCGTTGCCTGTTTTGTCTCTCATATCCCATATCCCACCTCTCACCCCTCACTCCCATGCACCACCGCATCGTTGTATGTATCCATTCCAATAAAATACCCAATATGTCGAATAATTTAAGTAACCACTCATACTGTGGATACCTGGGTCTCTAACTGCACCTGCAGTGTGCAGGAAGGTACAGCGATTATAGCAAGTACACCTGGTTATCATGTCCATACATACATACATACATGCAAACATACATACAGCCCAGCTCACAACTCACAGCCCACAAATAATAATGAGTACCTCAAGCTACAGTCTCCGAGAAACTCGGAAGAAACCTCAAGGAAATATGCCTGTTCGGGTAGCAAGAACGGGAAATGATACTCGAATCACCCCTCAAATGACGCTCGAGAATACCCTCAGAATGGCCCAGCGGGTAAGGTTACGAAAAGTACCAGGAGCCAGAAGATGATGCACCACCATCAATATCGCGCCTCTTCGGTGCTTTTGGTTCTCTGCTAGTCCTTTCCAGCCCTTGCCCGGTCCTTCCCCCATACGGACTGGCCCATCCGCAGGGCCACCGGGAAAATGGAAGCTGTCGAAAATGGCACTAGAGGCATCTACTCATACACTAGAAGACCCTACAGGCCCTAGGAAACCCTGGAATAGTGGTGTATGGTATGTTACTGCGACCAGATGAATGTCCTGGGGATTGAGCGATGGGCGAATTATATGCGGCGCCGAGCTTTCCTACCCTACGCACCATCACACCCACTCTGGTGCTGCGCCTATGAAGAAAGATGCTCTACAGTGCCTGTGCGGAGCAAAATACAACCTTTTGGAAGGAGGATTGACGACGGTTTGTCGAGGGTTGTCTAGGGCGGGCAAGGGCTGTCGCATGAGCACTGCACCACGTACCTCGTTTCATCTGGATCACACGCCCTTCCAACCTTTCCAGCCTCTTCTCGTCCACCCCTCCATACGGCACTAATCCTATACAGCCGCCCTCAATCTATTTCCACGGCTCAATCGCTTCACAACTCTACCCCCAAACGCCAATTCTCCGTTCTGTGGTAGGACGGTAGAACGGAAGAACAAGCACCTCTGGCGCGCCATTGCCGATAAGCTCCACCCGATTTCTCTACCCCCCCACACCCCACCTCCGAGTCACGGCATACCGTGTAATTCTTCCCGTCGTGCGATGAAAAAGCCCTGGGATCAGCGGAGAAAAACCACATTGTTGCGTCGGCTAACCCCCTCTTAGCGCTTGGCAAACCTCGGAGCTCCTCACGCCTGACCTGCATGATTATTGTTGGTTGGTCCACTACCATCGTTGGGGTTGGATTGGGGTCCGGGAATGAAAGTGCTTTCATTTTTTGCCTCGCTTTGCTTACGGCCCCTTGCCTACGGTAACCATGTCCACCAAGCCAAGCCGCGTACTGCTTTACCCGCAGAAGACTCGGCGCGCGGGGGGAGGCTGAGGAGGGGGGAAAACAAGCATGGATGCAGTTGGAGCGCGCATTACCTCCTGTGAGACCTCCCAATGTCAAACCCGTATATTCTTCGTCGACGTTCCGATCCAACAGCTTTCATCGTCCCTCTGTGCGCGCTCCCTTCTCTCACCGAAACTGTAGCACAGGAGGCTGCTGGTTGCGGAACGTCATCTTCCCAGTTAGCGGGGGTGGGGTAACGGTACGCAAATGCCCAGTCAGCGCTGCTGACAATACCGTGTGGTGTCGTTGGCTTGGCGCACTCTATCAGCCTGTTTTGGTGTGCGCGTTTCATCCGACCGTATACTGTGCGCTAACATCCATACTGCAAATGAGACGGGTGTTATAGCGATTCGCCCTGGTCAGAAACATCCAACACGCCCATACATACTGGGGACGTTTATAACCTTTTCTATTGAAGAGCCAATATTTCCTGCAGGCGCCGCATGTTACATACAGGGGATCTAACACCTTCAACAACACTAAACACCCATCCTTCGAGAAAGGGTGTGGGAGAGGTAACACAACCAAGACCCACCACCAACCACCACACGTTGCACTTCGCAATCAAGCTCCAGCTAGCTGCCTTGCACCTTACCTCCTCACTTTCCACCTCCCATCCCGTCGTCTCCAGCCCCAACATGCCCAGACTTCAGACTCAAAATTCCAAATCCGCAGCGCCCGTTGTACGCACCCAGGCCACCCGATTTCGCCCATCAACTACACGGCGCACTGCAAACTGGCAGCTGACACCCGTCGCACAGCGAGTTGGGATGCATGAACCAACTGTTTGACAACAGCTCGTTCGGCACCTAGGGTTCCTGCAGCAGTCGCGACCTCAGCGAGGCCATCGCCCGCCTAGGCCTGGCTAGCAGCGGCCATCGCTAGTGTGACATGTCTCCCATGCATCACCCCTCTCGTGTACGTCAGGATCAGTATTACCAGAACTTGAATCTCCAGAACCACAATCCTCATCCCCAAAACGAAACACCCCATCCCATCACACTCTAATCAACCCACTAACCTCCCACCCCACTCCCCTCTCCATACCCCTGCCTCCTCCGATCCCTTACCTCCCTCTCCTCCACCTCTGGACTGGTCTCATAGCTCGAATGGCGAGGTCGTTGTCCTCCTCCATCCACGCCACCGCCGCCACCTACACCAGTATCGGTAGTGGTACCAGCAGCTTGGGGAAAGAGGGAGGAACTAGTACGGGCGTTAGAGGTGGTAGAATGACTACTCCCCACAGTCATCCCTCCAAACCCATGCTCACTAATCGCCTCCCCATAGCGTCTATTCTCATCTAAATGCTCCTTGCGCTCGCTCGCGCGCTTCTGTTGGGCGGCGAGGGCGGCGCCGCGGGGGGGGATGACGTCTGTTCGCTGGTGTTAGTGAAGGTAAGTAGGAAGTTGGGGATTGAAGGCGTACCGCCGAAATTAGGCTTCTGCTCAGTGTTGGGAGAGGTATAGATAGTGGCTTCATCATATCTGGCCGCAGTTAGAGGGTGCCGGGGAGGGAGATGATGGGAGGGAAGGGGAGGACGTGCTGGTTTTCTATGGATTCGCCGCCGGGGGAGGTGTCCATAAGTTTAGTGTTTGTGGCTTGGGACATTTTTGCAGGTTGAGGGGATTATGGGAGAGATTATGCTAGTTAATTTGAGATGTAGAGTGTTTAGGATAGCTATAGATTGATATATGTTTGGTCTTATATCATTTGGTTACGTGGTTGTAAGTGACGTAGGCTATATAACGTGATATGCGCGAGCGAATCAAGAACCTCTCCTCTTACTCCTCTCATGAAAACTTTAAAATACTCTCATCAAGGGACCAAATCTATGCCACACCTTCGATACAAACCACGACCATCATCAATCCCTTCACTCTCACATTGAAACATCACCTATCACATGACTTTGTCACGTGATGCTTACTATGTCACTCCGCTTTCAAACACCACCTTCCTTTGACTCGTCCTCGAACAAACGAAAGCCACCGAATCAAATTTAGAACAACGAACGACAAGAATAAGTTCTTTTCACTCTGCATAGCACTCTAGCCCTTTCAACTTTAACCCCGTTTCATTATAACTCATCCTCCGCGCGTCGATTCGTCGTTCCCTCTGCTGAGCCGCCCATCACCGCGTTTCAAGCCTCTAGCCCTGCAGGGGTAAGAAAGTCTGGCGTTAACTGCTCCGCGGCAAAATGATTCGCTCACAATTGTCCATTCTCAACCACCTCCACCCAAACCCCATATAATGCATCATTATAACCGCTGCGGCCACAGGTTGTTCCTGCGTCTCTTACGATCTGCAATGCGCACTGCCGCCGCTCCTTCGGATGGGCAGTGATGAGGCTGCATATGTGGGTTTGGAAATGGCGGTTTTGTGGCCTTCGGGCTTGTGAGCGCGGTCGCGTTGGGCGGCGTTGTGGAGAGTTGATGCGTGATGCTTCGGGGGGGTTCTTTCATTGGGTGTTTCCGGGTCTTTGACGCGGCCGAGTGGCCAGTCGTTTGGGCGTCTGGACGCACTTTCGAGGTGCTTGGCGCTGAAACATTCATGGACAAAGCATGTCCATCCGGATGACTCCTTGGGTCTGTCCAACGAGGGACCCTCGTTCATCCCACGAGGATCGAAGCGTCGAGATGGGCTTTGTTGGTGAGCTGCTGGGGCGGATTATAAAGGCGCGAGGGTTTCCCATTGTAGTGAGTCTTTGTTACTTCTTCTCTATCCTCAACGACAGGCATTGTAGACGATTCCTTGAATAGGCTGGCACTCTTCACGAACCCTCGAGCTCTTCAATATCCATTCTTTCTGTACAATACAAGCAACGTACTTGCTTATTCCATTCACTTCCTATTCTATTCTTTACTTTATATACTTGGGAAGGCACTTCGCATATATCCTCTCTTTTCGCCCCCACCCAAATACAATACAGCTGCTCCGGAAGCACGCATCACGATATCTACACATCATACCAAAACTCGATATATTGCACAAACTTTCAAAATGAAGTCCTTCTTCACTACCTTCTTCTTGGCCACTATGGCTACCACATCCTTCGCCCACATGGAGATGTCAGACCCGCCGCCTTTCCGCAGCAAGTACAACAAGCTCGCGACCAACATCGACTATAGCATGACCGACCCCCTCGACAAATCCGGCTCCGACTACGCCTGCAAGGGTTTCCTCTCTGACCTCGGCACAGCCGCTGGTGCCTCCGTCGCCACCTGGGCTGCTGGTTCGTCGCAGAAATTCACCATCGTCGGCGGCGCCGCGCACAACGGCGGCTCCTGCCAAGCCAGTATCTCAACCGACTCTGGCAAGACCTTCAAGGTCATCCACTCCTACATCGGCAACTGCCCGCTCGTCTCAGACTTCCCCTTTACCGTCCCCGGTGACACCCCGGAGGGTGAGGCTGTCTTCGCATGGACCTGGTTCAACAAGGTCGGCAACCGCGAGATGTACATGAACTGCGCCAGCGTCACTATCACCGCTGGCTCTGGCTCCCCAGCTGTCGCTTTCTCCGCGCGTCCAGATATATTCGTCGCTAATGCCGGCACTGACTGCACAACCGTCGAGTCATCGGATCTCAAGTTCCCGAACCCGGGCCCAGACGTCACCACCGACAGCCAAGGCACAGCCGACCCGCTAGGATCCGCCTGCGGTAGCAGCTCTGGCAGTGATAGCGGAAGCGATACCAGTAGCGCCGACACTGGCGCCGCCACCAGCGCAGCCGCCACATCCGCCGTAGCCACCGAGGCCCAAGCCACCTTCACAACCGCCGCCATCCCCACCTCCACCAACACCGGCCAATCCGCGTCCATCAACGCCGCGACCTCAGGCAGCCTCACACCCTCCACGAACGGCGAGTGCGGCGGCTCCCAAACCTGCTCTGGCTCGGGGTTCGGACAATGCTGCTCCAAGTACGGGTACTGCGGCGTGACAGCCGCTCACTGTGGTGACGGTTGCGACGCTACCTTTGGAATCTGTGGCAAGACTACAGCGTCCGCAAGTGCGGCGGTGAAGGCGACGGTGAACAGTTTGGCAGTCGTTCCAGACGACGTTGGTACTGATGATAAGGTGGTAACGAAGACGGAGACCGAGGTGGTGTATAGCACCATTTATATCACGGATAAGGCGGGCGCGACCGCGGGCGCTGAGGCGGCGGTCAATGTGGGGGGCCGCTCGACGTTCCAGACTGTTACGAGGCGTATGTAGGCGTCGGGTGGGACGTGGCTGCTGACGGCAAACTAACTGGTGGCAGCTGAGACGGAGCTGAGAAGCTTTATTACGGTTATCCCTGCGGTACCGAACTAAGGTCCTGTCTTTTCACGCCTGTTACGATGGGGATTATGGAGTTAAATATTAAAAAACATAGGCGTAAAGAGGGTTAGTGTTCTTATTCTTACAGTATCTATTTCTTAGGAGGGGGAGGGATTTTTGGTTCATACTTTTTTGGGGTGGTGTTTTTGTAGATTATTTGGGGCAGTCACTGCCAGGTTTGGACATACAGATTGTGCTGTAGATGAGTGGAAGTATGAATATATTTTATACCGAATTCTTTTTTCTTCTCGAGATTGTTGTGATTGTGATTCGCATTGCGCTCCATGTTCTGAGTGAGAAGTGAGAATCTGAGGCACGGACCACCTGCAGCCATCCGCTGTTACTTGCAGGAGAACTCGACGATCCAAGGCTGTGGCACAAGGCGATCGAGCTGTACATTTCTATTTTACTCAATTAAACCATAGAAAAGTTTTCGAAATACTATACACCATATATAAATAATATAGCTGCTGCAAAAAATGAGTATCGCAGCCCTAGGACTCGTTCAAACACGCGGTGCATTCATCCCGCCCAGAGTGTTGCTATAACAACCCAGCTTATCTACCGTTCGTCCCTCATTTCACATTTCCAACCACCTTCATCCTCCAACCAAAGTATTCTTATTGCACGACGCAATACAATCTTCCCTGTCTATTCCGATAGGACATATGCACCACGCCACCCAGACTTCAAAAGCCAAACGTACTGCACGATCGCGCCCAAACACAGCGACGTACGAAGGACTCTACCTCTCCGCAAAGGCTGTGCCTCAGCCTCGGCGCCCTCCACCAACTCTAGCATCTCCACGACCACACCCCAACCAGAGTTCCGATGCACATCCCTCACTTTCTCCTCGCACTTCCTCTCTCACTGCTCCTCCTCTCCTCCCACGCCATCTCCGCAAGCGCACACAACAATGGCGCCGCCTTACCGCCGCCAGCGCATCTCCCGGAACCACAGGTGATACAAAGGCGGGAGGAGATAGCGGCGAGGATAGGGGCGGGTTCGAAGCCAGTCAGGGTTAGGAAGATGAGCGAGGATGAAGGGGAGATGTTTTTTGGTGAGTATTGGGGGTTTGAGGCAAGGGAAGAGGAGGAAGGACAAAAGAGTGCGGCGGGTGCGGTGGTGGGGGATGTTTTACGGCGAGAGTACCAAGGCGCAGACAACGAAGCACAGAAGAACTCGTCAGCGATATTCTCCTTCCGCCCCGCCTTCGCCATCCACGAAGCCGACTCCCCGACACCCCCAGGCCTAGAAGCAGCAAAAACACAATACCAACGCTCTTCCCGCGCCCTCTCCGCCCTCCTCAAGCGCGCCTTCCAGTGCCCCACCGGCACCTCAGCTTGCACCTCCATCTCGCAACCCAATTATTGTTGCGCCAGCTCCGAATCCTGCGTCACCATCACCGACACCGGTCTTGGCCCCGTTGGCTGCTGTCCTGCTGGGCAAACCTGCGAAGGCGCCATAACGCACTGCGCGGCGGGGCAGACGGCGTGTCCGCAGAGTCTTGGGGGTGCATGCTGTGTGGCGGGATTCGTGTGCTTTGATGTTGGGTGTGTGAGTAGTGTGGTTGTTACGTCGATTACGACTGTTACAAATACACCGCCTACGCCGACTACGACTTCAAGTCCTCCCACTACTACGACGACGTCGACCACACCCGAGGTGACTACGACGGAGGGACCTGCCCCGCCGGTGCGTGGGACGGGTGAGACCTCCACCGTTGCGCCGACGACGACAGCCCTCACCTCGGATTCAGGGGCGTGTCCAACGGGTTTCTATGCCTGCTCGGCGTACTTCCCCGGCGCGGGATGTTGTCGCGTAGGCCGCGATTGCGCGCAGACGTTCTGTCCGACGACGAGCTCGGTGACGGTTATTAGTGGAGGTGTGACGGTTGCGGTGCCGGAGGGGTCGGCGGCGACGACTGCGACGGGGGCGGGGAGGTGTGCGAGTGGGTGGGAGGGGTGTGATGGCGGGGGATG